>APFE031067366.1:0-67340 GCA_000404065.3 Pinus taeda | reverse complement strand
CAGTCGGCGATGTGAATCATGACTCAGGCTGTTTGCCTTTAAACCTGAGCTGGCTTATCGCAAGCATCGGCTCCACTTCTGGCGGTCTGTTGAGGCGCAAGTTGAGTTGGGCAACAAAGGTGGCATCCTAAATGTCGGGTATGATATACCCGATAGCATCTGTGAGGCATTTTAAGGTGGCTCTTTGGCTGTATGGCTTCACTAAGAAGAACCAATACGCATCCCATGTTAAACTGTTGATCCCCGCGATTAATCTTCCATTTTTCTCCAGCTCTGGGTAGCATGAATGCTTCAACATCTTTGTTGTTGTTAATTGGCCTGGAGTACATTGGGAAATCATGTTAGACAAATAAAGCGTATTATTTACTAATTCAACCAAATTACCAGTGGTTGCTTTGCATCTAAAAATCGCTCTTTCTGCCTTCATTAACTTTGATTTCCATTCTGTGAATAATATTTCCTTGTGTGATTCAAGAATTCTTGGTAGGTTAGTCACCTGGCCCTGATCGGAATCTTGCCATTCCAGAAAATTTGTCAATGTTTCTTCGGCCTGATCCAAATCTGCCCTTGCCTTTTCTACCTTTTCTCTTATAGATGCTACTAACTCGCACAATGGTTCTGCCTGGGTAATTTGCTGACATAGGAGCTTAACCTGATTTATCAATGCTTTATTTAATTGAAGCGCCTCTGCTTTAAACTCATCTACCTGAGGGAGCCTTTTCATTTGCTCAATTTGAATTGATAATTGAGCGATTTGCTCATCTTTAGATTTTATCATTCGCTCGGTTGATATTTTTAATTGCTCCAATGTTGCCGATAGCTCCTTTTGCCTTTGGATTGCGCTCTTGTCAATCCTCTGTTTCTCGTCTTGTAATTGCTTAGTCAGCTGTTAATTATTTTGTTGCTGCACTTGCAATTCCTGCTCCGCCTCCTCTGCCTTCTGCTGCACTTCCGATAATTGAGCCTGTAGCAAAAAGATGTCTTGATCTTTCGCTTTTAATAGACTACTCACCTCCGATGCTTTATCAATGGTCACTGCCAAATATGCTCCAGTGTATTGCGATAGCTTTGTTAAGTCATCGTAGGGATCAAATTCCTCTTTCCACACAACATTGCCCGTTACTGTTAATTCAGGGAATAGAGAAGGTTCATCAGCCCTTCTCCTCTTCCTCTGTCGTTTTACAACGGCTTTATGCTTTGGGCTGTAGAATACATCCAAGGGGGGAATCTCTTCTATTTGCAAAATGATTTCGCCCGATGGATCCTTAGGAATTATTTCTGTTTCTTTTGATTTGGGTGGGTCGCTAGTTTCGCCCGAAACCTGTTTTGATGTCGCTTCCTGTGTGTCGCCCTCTTTAGAAACCTCATCATCTTTTGAGCACTCTAGGTTGCCGATGATTGAGTTGAATTGTTGCCATTGTTGGAGCAAATTCGGATCAATTTGTGTATCATCATTAACTTTCGAGTTGCTCTCTTCTTGAGTTTTCGCCTGGGTTTCATCCTGTCGCTGCACATTTTCTTGGGTTTCTTCCTGCCTCTGATTATGCACTTCCTCCTGCTGCTTTGATGTAGTAGGAGGTTGCGTATTACTTTGTTGCTCAGGCTCGCTTTATTTTTTCGCCGTTGGAGTAGTCGCTAACAGGTCTAGACGCAGAGTTTGCAACCTATGTTCTCTAATTCGGTTAAATTCGGCTAGCCCCTCATCGTTGTATTCATTTCTGGAAAGCGATTTAACTTGATATAGTGATTCATCCGATGCAAACAAATCCTCGAATCTATCTTCTTTATGCTCGAACTTGGCCAATTTGGCCTGGTCGAGCGCATTGTAAGCGATTTTCCTTGGATCGTACTGCCTGCTTGGCAGAGTGGCTAGAGTCAGCAAATTTATCTTTCCAGCATCCCTCTCTGCATGTTTGATATCATGCAGAGTGTAAATTCCAATTCACAGGGGAAAGGAGGGCCAGACATGCTTTTTTGCTTTTTTTAGGGTCTGAATAACCCCATCGGCATTGATTTGATAAGCTACTTCCCTGGAAAGTAACTTATCAGGGATGTATAGTGGAAGCACATGGGGCCTGGCCTGACTGCCAAAAACTCTAATGTAGGTGAATTTCTCTTCTCTGAACCAACTTGCTACTGCGGTTAAATCCACCCCTGCTTGTTCAGAACTATTTGGGGCAGGCTTATCAAAAATGGAGTAATGAATCGGAAACATGAAACCGTTGCAGATTTGATATAGGTGGTGTTTGTAGTTGGTCTTCCACAACTTTTGATGATATATGAGGATGGGTGTGGGGTCTTGCAACATCCACCTCCATCCGAGCACAAGAAATTCAGAATTAAAACATAAAACATCCAACACATAGGTACTGTAATAAAATGGCGGAATGAACCTCTCTGTGATGCGAGAATTAAATCTGAAATTAAGAATGGCCTTGGCTAACTTATCGGATAATATATCCACCCAATCCATAATCTCGCCACTACATGCCACCTCCATTAAGGGGACCATTTCTAAGGTAAAATTGGCAAAGTCATGTAATCCCCATAGTCACACATCATAATTCCAGCATAGCAGTAAGGAGAACATAGAGAGTCGACTGAGTACTTACCCGAGGATTCGTGTTTGTGATTTGCTGGATTTTGTCTCCAACCTCGAATTGGTTTTGACTCGGTCTCGTTTTCTGCTCGGAACTTCTCCAGAAATGTCGTGTTATAATTTTTCTCTTCTGCCGGCATATGATACATTTGCCTTAGATCTTCGGCTCGAAAAGAACCAAAAATCCTCCCATCTGTAGTGCTGAACATTCTGTCGGTAATTGGGATCTCTTGGATTGCCCACCTTACCACATCCGTATATGGGAGAATTTTCTCCCGGGCCGCTATTCTGTGAAGAAAGGAATTGGCCAAGTCTTTTAGATTAGCCTCAGATTTTCTAGTACTATCGCATGAGACTTGTATCCCGGTCACCTTCGGCTCTTCGGATTCAATCAAATTATATGTTCCTTGCCAAGTGGCTTTGGTAAGTCCCAGGCACATAGTATCTTATATAAGCCCTTTCTTTTTACTGCCTGAATCAACAACAGATTGCCCTGCGGCTGGCGAAGCGGTAGGCATTGTAGTCTTTTTGGACTTCTTTCCCATTCCACTCAAATCTGTCTCTGCGGAAGAATTCTGCACAGAGAGAAAGATAGGCGTAATACAGGAAACAATAACATGAATTGAATAGACTGAGGTATATATATCTTGATAAATTCATGGTGATCGATTGACTTAAGACGTCTTTCAGATCAAAATCTGTGAATAGATCGTAAGCTTGCTGGTTTCATTAAATGGTCGTTAAGGCCTGTCAATCTCATTAATACCAGTCGCTTCGGTTAATGGCTGAATGATTTATTTGAAGCATGCCTTGGGCGATTTGGCGGTTGAACGTGGATGAGCGGCTTTTCAAAAGATATTGCCTTAATTACGAATAAATCGTATTAAACTGCCTTTATGATTTTACTTTGAAAATTGCACTTTTGCCCTTTTCGTAATCGGGCATCGGGAAAATCCTAAGTCATTGCTTTGGTTCCATTTGGAATCCCTGATCGCCGATAGCGATATCGCATCGCGTCGGGAATAGCGAGTGGGGCAGTTAAAAATGCGTACATGGTGAACTGCCAATCGCCGATAGCGATGTCGCATCGCATCGAGGCAAGAGGGAGCTTATTTGTGCTTAGGCATGATTGCCGATTGCCGATTGCCGATTGCCAATTGTCGATATCACATCGCATCGGGGCAAGGGGTTCTTAATTGTGTTACTTTATGTTTCACTGATACCCGATAGTGATTTCGCATCGGCGGAAATCAAGATGTCCCTAAGTTGTGTTCCCTTTGTCATTGCGATATGCGATCTTGCGATCGCTTTATCGCAATGATAAAAGATAAATCGTTTTACGTTAAGGTTTTTGATTGGTTTTATTGAAAAGGCCTTTTAGTCATGTTTTCTTTTATTTCTTCGGGCCTTTTTTGAAATAGAACTTTAATTGATACCAATTTAGAAACAAAATTAATAAGGGACCCATTCCATATTATGGTTTTGGAATAGTAATGATATGAAATGGGGGGTTGTTGTAGGGCACAACAGGTTCAAGGACCACAGATTGAGAACCCTGACATAACCGCAGTGGTAAAAATGAAGCAGGTGAACATTGGTATGTAGGTCAAACCTAAGTTTACAAAGCTCGGTGACTACTGGGACGATGTGAAGATGGATAAGGTCGATGAGTTACTCCGTGAGTACTAAGACTTATCCCTAACCAAGTTTACGGATTTAAAGGGAATCATCAAAGATTCAGGAATGATGAGGATCACATTAAAGCCTGGTGTGAAGCCAGTTAAGTAGAGGCCTTATCGCTTAAATCTAAACTACAAGGAGAAGGTCCATGTAGAATTAGACAAAATTCTCGCAACAGGAATCATTGAGCCGCTGGAAGAATCTGATTGGATAAGTCCAATGGTGGTGCAAGAAAAGAAGCATAAGGATGAGACAAGAATATGCATGGATCTTAGAAAATTGAATCACGCTTGTGTGTGTGATCCATTCCCAACTCCTTTCACAGATGAGGTGTTGGACAATGTCAGTGGGAAGAAAGAATATTCCTTCACTGATTAGTTGTCAAGGTACCACTAGATCAAAATTGTGCTGGAGGATAGGAGTAAGACAACCTTCATGATTGAGTGGGGTCGCTTTCAATGCACTATCATGACATTTGGGTTGAAGAATGCGTCAACCATCTTTTCGTGTGTGGTTGTTGCAGCATTCAAGGAATATATTCATAAGTTCTTGGAGGTTTATTTTGATGATTGGACTTTATTTGGGTTGGTTAAGCACCATGTAGCGAGCTTACGCTTGATGCTGGATACCTGCCGAAGATACCAAATCAAGCTTAACCTCAAGAAGTGTGTGTTTCTTCTTCCTATAGGGAACCTATTGGGACATGTGGTTTGCAGACAAGGACTGATGGTAGATCCCGCAAAGATTGCAGTGATTTTGAATTTGGAAGCACCGTGAAGTATGAAACAGATGCGCGCTACGCTGGGACATACAGGGTACTACAAAAATTTTATCAAAAGTTATGTCTAAATCATGTGCCAATGGAGAAACTGTTGAAAAAGGATGTTACATTCCATTGGAACAATTACTGCAAGAAAAGCCTGGATATATTGAAGGAAAAGACGGTCATTGCACCGATTCTTATCTTCCCACATTGGGACAAAGAGTTTCATGTCCATGTTGATGCATCATGTATAGTGTTGGGAGCAGTACTAACACAGGATGGTGGAGAGGACTTGGATCACCCTATTGCATTCGCGACTCACAAATTGTCTAAAGTAGAAAAGAACTATTCCACCACTGAATGCAATGGACTGGCTATGGTGTATGCACTCCAGAAGTATCAACACTACTTGCTAGGAGGTCACTTTAAGATGTATACAGATCATTCCACATTGAAGTACTTGGTCAATAAGCTTGTGCTGGAGGGGCACATAAGTATATGTCTTTTATTGTTCCAAGAATATGACTTTGAAGTTGTTGTGAAACCTGGACAATTAAATGCAGGACCAGATCACCTGTCGCACATTGAGATAGGAGAGGAACCTACTAGTCTGGAGGAAGGATTATCCGACGTGCAACTCTTTGCTGTGCGTGTAGTGGATGGCCATTTTGAAGATATAATTCACTTTTTCACGATTGGAACTATGCTGAAAGGATACTTTGTCCAGTAGAAAAAGGAACTAATGGTGTACGTAGTAGATTTCTTTGTCATTGTGGGGCACCTATATAAGATGGGGAATGATGAGATACTTTGAAGGTATGTACCTAAATTTGAACGAAACAATATCCTTGCGAGCACTCATGGGGGTGTTGTGGGAGGACATTATGCAGGGAGAGTGACCGCGAAGAATATTCTCCGTGTAGGGTTGCGGTAGCCGACCCTTCATCAGGATTCAAAAGCACATTGCAAGGCCTGTGATATATGTCAAAAAACAAGTAAAACATAGCGAAGGGACGAGATGCCTTTGAATCCGAAAATGATGTTGCATCCCTTTGAGAAGTGGGCAATCGACTTCGTAGGACCTATCAAACCTCAAGGAAAAATGAGTGTGAGATATATTATCACTGCAACAGAGTACCTAACTTGTTGGGCAAAAGCACAGCCGGTAAAAGATTTCACAGACACGATGACCGTGAAGTTTCTATTTGAACATGTACTAACATGATTCAGATGTCCGAAGATCTTGATGAGCGATCGCGGTACACATTTCCTGAATGAGACGATCAACGCACCGACAGAAGTGTTTTAGGTGTATCATCAGAAAAGCACACTGTATCACCCACAAGCTAACGAGACAATAGAATCTTTTAACAAAGTTCTAAAGACTACTCTAACCCAAGTATGCAATGTGCAGTGAAGTGATTGGGACTTGGGCGTACCTACGGTATTATGGGCTTATAGGATGACATGCAAGAAACTGAAGGGATAGACACCTTTCTCGCTGGTCTATGGAGTGGAAGTCGTAATGCCGATGGAATACATCGTGCCTAGTCTATGCATAGCAGCGCTCATAGGTATGACGAACCATGGAGCCCTAGAGGAGAGGCTCGCATAGTTGGAGGAACTCGAGGAAGAATGATTTTTGGCTAGCTTTCACTAACATGTACAAAAGTAAAGCGAAAAGGCCTGGCACAATCAACATATTAAGTTGTGCACCTTCAAGGTGAACGATTTGGTGTTACTGTATGATAATAAGTTTTATAATTTCCTAGGAAAACTCAGAATGCATTGGCTGGGACTGTATGTTATTAAGGAGGTCGCAAATGGAGGCGCAGTGCAATTGGTAAAGTTAAATGGAGAACCTTTCCTAGGAAAAGTGAATGGCAGTCGGTTGAAGCCATACATGGGTGGTCAGGCTATCTAACTAGCCGATAGAAGCACAGTCTTAGCGCTCCAGGCAGCTAGAAGGAGGCACGAGACTATAAATAGGTGCAGGGAAACAGTTCAGCTATAACAATCCCTTAACAACGCATCCACGAAGTGCAGCAGGCAGCTTCTCAATGCGTTTCCGATCTTGCAGTAGTCCAGGCAGAGTTGGGAGGTTTCCACGTGAAGATCTCCACACCGATAGAGTGACTCGAGGGTGAGTCACGATGTTTGTGTTGGGGGCATGGATCCCCCAAGGGAAGTTTTGGGGCTTAAAGCCCAAATTTTGGCTAAAAAGTGTAAATCCGATGTAAAGACTCTACATTTTGTGGATGTGGAGCGCAAAGTTGTAAATGAATCATAGGATTGTCCGCCCTCAATTTTGTAATGTAATGTCGGATTTAGATATCTACCCATGGTCCGCAGATCATGGGATGCAGACCATGGGATTGTATAAATAGAGTGAGACTCTAAGTTGTAAAAAGAAAGAAGTCAATGAAGGAGTGAGGATGAAATAGAAGATAGTGAAAGATCTAAGTGTAGAGTCTAGTCTTTGGGTTGTAGAGTAGGAGAAGGCTCTGCGGCTGAATGCATAGAGGCCCAGTAGTTCGTAGTTAAGTACGCAAGGTGAGTCGAGTCTATAACTATTGAAGCATTAATAAAGAGAATTTTTACAACAATTATGTGTATTTATTTCTTGCTTTCTGTATCAAATATATTGGGTATAAATTGCATTTTTGTAGTCTATATGGTGCACGAACATATATAACTATGTTGATTAAGTAAAGGTGAGATAAGGTATCTATTTACGTGAAGTTAACTAACAATTGTAAGAAGATAAGTGAGACACATAGTGTAACTTGGGGAAATAGCGCAAATCACTACCCTACCAACATGAAAGCATCTTAGCCCCTGGTTAGGGCTGCGCGAAAGGCGATCCTAACAGATTGTGAAGGTCTCACAGGTCAGGACAGTGTGTGAAGTAAGTTGCACAAAGGTAGGCATAGTTGGACTAAATCGACCCCTCAAACATCTCCACAGTGTTCAAACTTGGTTCCAACATCCCCCATACTACTTTGGGTGAGACTTCAGTCTGCATACTGTGGACTGATGCCGAAAGGGCCAGCAGTGTAGAGATTTGTTTGGCTAATTAACTCTGAAAGTAGGTCAGGCCCCCTAAAGCCAACATATATGAATAAAAATTTTTATATATAATTAACTTCATGTTATAAACTTTTATATAATGAGCTTTATAATCAACAATCAATCTATGAAGAGTGCAATTTTATAATTTTTACTATGATGGACATTTGGTATAAAGTGCAAGCCATAAACATACAAATCCATGCAAAGATTGTGCAATCATATTTGAATAAATGATTTACAAATATTTTTGCACAATTTATAAGTCTCTTAGTCAAAATATTAAACTAATGACTTAAGTACTTGAATTTTTTTGTCAATAACATAGTGCAAATGTACAAAACTTGGCTTAGAAAAATGCCAAGCAACTATGGTACATATGTCATTAATTGGAAATAATACTATAGGACTGAAGAGAGATGTATTTTTGACAAAAACCTCTTTCACATTCCTCTGATTATGTGTTTGTTTCTTGCAATTGATTCGAAAAAATAGCAATTTTTCAGATTTTAACCTAATTTTACCTAGCTCAGAAAAATGCTTGCCATACCCTCATTCTTCCTTCTTTTTGAGTGATTTTAGTTGGAAATGATGTGTTCAACTATTTTCCACCTCTCTATACACCTGGTTTTTCAATCTGGGGTAAAAAGGAGCTTGTTGAGCAAAAACTCCTAAAGGTTGTCATGTATTAATGAGATCTCCCCTTAGTTTGATAAAAATGCAAGCCATGCCCCATTATGAAATTATTATATTAAATTTATTTTGGAATGGGATAGGTACACTTATTGGGAAAGAACATTTCTCTATTGTATTTTTATAACCTTTTGTTGTAGCTTTTATGGCTCCTGTAACATGAGTGCTTAGGGAGACATAGAAAGTTTCCTAGAGATAGCCTCTGGGTTGATTGTAGACTAGTGCCTAGGACATCTTAAATACAGGAGTGAATTGGAAATTATCTAATGGATTAGTTACACTCCAATTGTCACAAACAAAAAAGAATAAAATGGGGCTTGGTTCAATCAGCCTTCATGAAGGTAAACTCAAGCCAATACATGGATCCAAATGTTCAGGGGGTAAATTGGGCCAGCTTCAAAGACGAATGTCCAGTTTTGGTGACCGACACACAAAAATAGGCAGCTTAATATTGTAGTTTTAGTATAGTTTAATAGTAGGAGAGAAAGGAGGGAATTCGATGCATAGGGCTGCCAACAATCCTAGGAAACAATGTTCCAAAAAAAATATGGAAGAGGGAGGAGATGAAAGAACGTCAGGAGTGGAGCATTAGTCAGGGTTTCAAGCCATATACTCATGGGCACATTTGTATCCAAAATCTTAAGAAAATATGTTCACATTATAGGTACTTAGTTAAATTTGTAGCTAACATAGGTACTGTTGCTACTTGGTAACAAATATACAATCATGAACAAGGGAGAAATCAACAGCTTCATCACACTATTTTAGAGACAGAAAAACATATATGGAATGAGATTATAGAGGGGAAAACATAATGTGAATTTATCTTCTTGGAATCACTACGACATTTCATTAATAATTGAAGGGTCCAAATAACTGATCCATTAGATTCGGCACCACGTTTCTCTGGTCACTCACGAACAAGCAATTAGAACCAAAATGGAACCCAAGAATTAGGACCACTGTGGGTGCAGAATTCTGGAACCTCTATCAAGTGTTTCTCCCCCTTATTTATATAGATAAGGGGGGCTTTGAATCAACATTTATAAAATATCTCAACCCGGGGCCAACTGTCAGATCAACTAGTTATCTAGGCCTGCGATAGCTCTGCTGACTAAAATGATTTCCAAGGATTTGATTCATTTCTCGAAAACAAACAGAAATTACAGAAAATAGAAAAGAGGAAATGGAATGATGATAGAGGAAAATATCGTCCTTCGGTTCCTATGAAGGCCCCTAATTAGGCCATGTCTCTACCACAATGTATCCCTCCTACTGCTTGGTTTTCTTCTGTCACTTTCGCCTTAACTACCTGAATCGCTCATTCTCTATAGCACGGAGTGGGTCGACTGTGAGTTTCCAATTACCGACAAGAAGTGGAGAATGTACCAATAGTCCTTCGCTGTGTATCTGAGTGGAGCCCCATTATTATCCATTAGTCTTCCTGAGTCCCCATACCTTCATTTACTCTTCGAAGACGTGCATCGAAATAGTCAAATTCATTTCTGAGGCCATTATTTCCCTAGGTTTCTTTTTGCGAAGGTTTCCACATGATTAGTCCATATCGGTCTCCATGATCCATGTGGATATTGGTGGCCACCCACCTTTTCCACTTGGACCCCTATCATTGTTTCATATTTTCAATTTCCTTATTTGTAGCACGATTTGCTATTTTTGGTATTTTTTTGGGTCCTGAACTTCTAGAGCTGCTTTGAGGCCCTAAACGAAGTTTTTTGGCAAAACTAAGACCAGCATTAGTCTTTTCCTAGTATTGTTCATTCGAAAGTTATATTCCTCGGATAGATATTTCTAATGAGGTATTGTGCATGTCAAATGAAGATCATATGCCAAAGTTATGACCCCGAGAAGTTGACGTACAAATTTACCCAAACGGGGCCCATAGTTTGGTGCTTCATCTCCTAGGGTTAGGTTTTTGCATGTTTAGGGTTTTCCATTATTTCTCAATAATAAATAGGCCTTTGAGCCTCATTGTAACATAGTTCATAGGCATGTAACCACCACATCTCTTCTCAGAGATAAGCTACCATTGCCCGAGTTAGTCTTATTTCCATTCTGTTTGTAAACATATTTCCGTATTTAATATTAATGAAATGAAGTGTTGTTTCTACTGCATATTTGTATTTATGGTTATATTTGTAATTTTTTGTGTTCCTGTTTAAATCTGGATCACTCCAACGACTCCATGCCTTCCTTTAATACCTCAAATGTCGACTTATATGACGAAAGATATCCTCATTGTCCCACTAAGCAGAAGGGAAATAGATATTTTAATGTTCATTGATCTGGGCCATTGGTATGGGATGATTCAATGTAGGTTGTTGATCTGGGCCTTTTGGTATTGCAGTCACAATACAAAAGAGGGCCATTTTACCATATTACATAATGTTTTTCCGACGAGATGGACCTGAAACTGACAAACTGCAATATATAAAATATTGCATCCATTGCAATCGCAAGTTAGAAGTGGCTTTGACGGAGGAGGAACTTGTGACTTGAGCAATCCCCTATTATGATATCACAATCGGTAGGGGAGGACTTATCACAATCGGCAGGGAGAGAACTATCACAATCGGCGAGGGGAGACAGAACTTACTATATTGCAATCAACTGGATGAACTTGTGATATCGCAATCGGAGAGGGGAGATAGAACTTTGCGATATCAGTGGAGGAGGGATTTATGATTTGCGCGATCCTTGATTTCGATATCGCAATCGATGGGGGGTACAACTTTATTGTGGTAGGCAGGAACTTTGCGATATGCAATATCGAAATCACAAAAGGAAAAGGGAGATGAGAGGATATGTATTACAAATGGAAATGGGCCGATAGCAATAAATTTTTGCAAGTCCCAGCCTTTTAAAATGCCTACGTATGTTTTATGAATGTTTTTTAAAGATATTTCAAAGGGGAATGAGGAAACATGACTAGAGTTAAAAAAGGGGCACAACGACTAGAGTTTAAAAATCCGAGGGTAGAACGGGGTTTGTGAAAGAAATGAGTTTTAAGAGTAGATGGAAATTTCTCCAAAAAAAATTAGACTCGTCCCATTCTTCCCTCTTTGTTCAACTGGAACTCTCTTTTGCAAGGAGTGACAACATTGGCTCCAACTGGGGACAGTGCCTTGTTGGAAAGGTGTTGAGAACCTACAGACCAATAGCCTTCACCATTGAACATGGAGTTAAAAATATAATGAACTTGTACACCCATAAAATCTCCATGAATTTTTTTTTGCAGGGAGTCCTTTCCTCCTCAAACTGAAATGCAAAAAAAAAACTCTACCAACTAGAAAGTAAATGCTCAGCTAGTGAGCTTATTTATGTACAACTCCTACTTATGTATAGGGCTCAATTCACCTAAGTGAGTTCAACCCTCCAATGGATCCAGACTAGCATTTGGGTACTGAACTTCATGCCTCCCTGTTATTGAAATTTAAAAATTAAAATAAGCATGCACCATGAAAAATATTCAAAAAAAGGACTTGATGCATACTCCAGAAATAACCTTTGATGCTAACCAAAGGATGTGTTCATGTAGTCAGCTACAGGGTCATAGGACCACCAAGAATAATTTGCAACTCCCTTATTTCCATGAAATGTTTGCTAACCAATATCTTCTTGGTCGAGGCAACTTCAAATACTGTTCAACTTCTCAGCCTTAGATTTTTCAAGAGAAACTTGTTGTTGGAAGCCTGCTCCGCACTTGTTGGTAAACCACTCCCTCTAAACATTTGCGGCCATCTCATCCTCCTTTGAATAATATGAATCGTAAATCGAAGGAGGTTCTTGAAATTGTTCTCTAGGTGAAAGATGTGCATTACTGGAGCCTCTTTGTTGACCTCTTGGTGGGCCTCCTCTTCTTGTGCAGCTTTCCATGGCTGGGATTGTTGTGGCTCTATATCACTTGACTCTCCCTCATAGTCATATACATCATAATAAAGAGAATCATCAAATTCGGCTGAATAAGATCTCTGAGGGTTTATTTGCAAATCAATGAGGTTTCCTTCTTTGTTTTCTTGACCACTGGGCAATGCTTCCTGATGTGAGTATATGTTTTCTAGGAATGGAGTCTCTCAAACATCTTCAGCAAGGTCATTACCCTCAGGGATATTTTCAACATTAAAATGTGTGCAAAAATGTTCAAACATAGCATTCGGTGGATATAATCTTTTGCAATAATGATGGAATGCCATATGAAAACATTTAAAGGAGGATATGCTACCATGAGGTATTGTTTTGTACCAAACTCTAAAATCTTCTTCTAAAGAGTACATGAAAATTTTCATTTGCACATCTTCAAAAATAATACCCTATTACACCGTGTATTCATGAAAGTCTTTGAGGTGTTGGTCAGGCCTTCTATCTGTGTTTCTACTAAATCTAGGCAAATAGGTATTCCATTCATGAAACAAAGGGACATGATTGGGATAACTAGAAATAGAAGAAAAGTCGAGTGGGGAAAATTGGTTGGCTAGGAATGTAGGAATGGCCATTTTGAAAACCCCTAGGTGAGTGATCTCAGTTTCAAAGGTAGGGAACGTTTTTGGCTGCTTTAGCATCAGAGTGAGTGTGAGGCTGCTTAAAAGCCAGGACGATCAAATAGAGATATGGACAGTGGAGTCACCAGGATGTTTACCATAAAATTGAAGTAGTGGAGTCATCAACGTGAGAGATCTTCAACCCATACTTTGCTTCTTCACCTAATTGGAGGGAATGTAAAAAAAATTGTTGTAACTAGGAAAAAATATTCTAATTCGTTCCCCAACAACGACATTAGAAAGATTTTGTAGCTTTTAATGGCACCTGTAACATGAGTGCTTTGGGAGACATACAAAGCTTCCTAGAGACAACCTCTGGGTTGATTGTAGACCAGTGCCTATGACATATTAAATAGTGGAGTGCATTTGAGAATATCTAAGGGATTAGTTACACTCCAACGATCACAAAGTTTTAAAAAGAGAATAAGAGGGGGGCTAGTTCAATCAACCTTCGTGAAGGTAAACTCAAGCCAATACATGGATCCAAATATTCAAGGGGTAAATCAAGCTAGCCTCAAAGAGGAATGTTCAGTTCTGGTGGCCGACACACAGAAACAGGAAACTTAATATTGTAGTTGTAGTATAGGTGAAGAGGAGGAGACAAAGGAGGGAATTTGATGCATAGGGATCAACAGAATCCTAAGCAACAATGTTCCAATAGAAATATGGAAGAGGGAGGAGATGAAAGAGTAGCAGGAGTGGAGCGCTAGTTAGGGTTTCAGGCCATATACTCATGGGAACATTTGTATCCAAAATCTTAAGCAAATATGTGCACATTACAGGTACTTAAGTAAATCTATAGCTAACACAGGTAATGTTTCTATTTGATCATAAATATACAATCATGAACAAGGGAGAAACTGACAGCTTCATCACACTATTTTAGAGACAGAAAAACATATATGGAATGAGATTACAGAGGGCAAAACATATTGCGCATTTATCTGCTTGGAATCACTAGGGAGTTTCATTAATACTTGAAGGGTCCAAATAACCATTCCATTACATTTGGCATGGCGTCACTCTGATCCCTCATGAATAAGAAATTAAAGCCAAAATGGAACCCAAGAATTAGGACCAATGCGGGTGCAGAATTCTGAAACCTCTATTAAGTGTGTCTCCCCCTTATTTATACAGAGAAGGGGTGCTTTGAATAAACATTTACAAAATATCTTAGCCCAGGGCTAGCTGTCAAATCTACTAGTTGTATGTGCCTACAATAGCTCTGCTGACACAAAATGATTTCCAAGTATTTGATTCCTTTCTTGAAAACAAACAAAAATTGTAGAATAAAAGAAATTACAGAAAAAATGGAAAAGAGGAAACAGAATGATGATGGAAGAAAATATCGTCCTACGGTTCTTGTGAAGGCCCCTGATCAGGCCACGTCTCTACCACAATGTATTCCTCATGCTTCTTGGCTAGTTTCTGTCACTTTCACCTTAACTGCCTAAATCACTTGTTCTCCAGAGCAGGGAGTGGGTCAACTGTGAGTTGCATGTTACCGACTAGAAGTCGAGAATGTCCCGGGAGTCCTTTGTTGTGTATCTCAGTGGAGCCCCATGCTGAGCCATTAATCTTCTTGAGTCCCCATACCTTCATTTACTCTCCGAAGATGTGAAGTGAAATAGTTGAATTCATTTGTGAGGCCATTGTTGTCCTGGGTTTCTTGTTGCGGAGGTTTCCACAGGATTAGCCTATATCACTCTCCAACTGCTCCACGCGTTCCTTTAATACCTTAATTATTGACCCATAAGTTGAAAGATACCCTCACTGTCCCATTGATCATAAGTGAAATATACATTTTAATGCTCATTGATCCGAGCCGATTCAATCTGGGTCGTTGATCCAGGTATGTTGATATTGAAATCACAATACAAGAGAGGGAATTTTTACCATATTCCATAATGTTTTTCCAATGGGCTGGACCCGAAACTGTAACAAACTTCAACATATAAGATACCACATCCATCGCAATCACTAGTCGAAAGGGCCTTCAGTCGAGGAGGAACTTGTGACTTGAGCGATCCCCGATTGTGATATCATAATCAGTGGTGATGCCAGCCTAAGCCAAATCTACCCACAACATGCATATAAAATGCATAATCTCATTTGTCCCAGGAATTTCAATTACCTTGCCTAGTCAAACCTTCAAAAATTAAGGTTTAAGTCCCCTTAATTAAATCTCATGCGGAACCATTATAATTGACTGTCCATAGTCTTAAAATTTAATAAAGTCTTTCTGGCGGAACTTTATTCACCCTTCCCAAACTTTGCTTAATCCTTAATCCCGCACGTATTAACCATGCCCTTTTAACTTTGGTCTCGGCTCAACTCAACATTAACCACACCATGGTCCCTGACTTGGTTAAACTCGACTTAGCCTTTTAATTCATTAATCCCACTTTATTTCTATTATAATTCTCCTATATAGAAATATAACATAAACCACACTTAACCTTACCTTTCCACCAATCCACAGCCTTTGCACATTTTCCAATGCTCACCTTCATCCATTCAATCTTCCACCTTCGATTTCACTTCCTCAGATCAATGGCTACTACGCAATTTCCATTCATCCTTCGGAACTCAAACAAACTTAAACTCATGTCCATAAACTTCTCGGGTTTGCTCAGGCCCATGTCCTATTGGCTTGAATCTCCGTCGTCGATCTTACCATTCAATTCGACGATTGATGATCCACCCAAGCATCGCACATCGCAAATCACATTTTCCTATGGCCAAGATTCATCCACTCATGAAATAGTGTGATGTGAAACTAATCGGTGATCCCCTACCATTAATCAAAGCACACTTGATCCAACAGTTAACAGTGATATCAGACGGGCCACTTGCGCGACATTTACCTGACCTTACGAAGCCGATAATGAATATAAATCCTTGATCTATAAATCTTCCGGTCCAATTTTGAACTTAAAGTTCGATCAATTTATGACCCGATATTTGTTGGAAATACAAGGCCATCAAATCTACGGGTTTGCGGGACTTCGACCAGTGCATGGATTAAAATAGTCTTAACCCCCGCAGTTTACTATGATCTAAGAGTTGAATATGAGATCAACAGCTAGGAGCGAGTGCAAGACTTTAGCCACAATCAAAGAAATCCATACTCTCCTACCCCCACAGTTTTCTATCACTATCGATCTAACAGACCCATCGATCTGATGATCCAGATCTATTCCTCTGCCATTTTTCTTTCGCCATATATATTTGTCGATCGAAATGATCTAATGGCTCTATTGCATGTTTACTTCCTTCCTTCGTGCCTTTACTTTCTTCACCTTTATGTGGCTTCTCAAATTTCTCTATGGTTTCAGGTTCCTCCAGCGTTTCTGGTATTTAATTGTTCTGCAACACAACTCCCTCTTGAGCTTAACTCTGTGAACTCTTATTCATTGCCATCCTTGAAGTTCACTTTGATCCTTTTATCGGATTCAACGGTCAAATCTTGATCCTACATACTCCCCTTCTTCTTTGTGTTCTGCTTGAACTTCACCTGCATACATATACTATGCAGAAATTTCTCTTTCTCACACAATTCATAACTCCACTAATCAATACACACCACACAATTCAGAATTGAGTTCTTTGTATTGATAAATAAATAATTACATACGAGTCTCTCTCTCTATGGCTTGATATTCTAATCAGTGACCTCTGTTTTCCTACCTGCTCGTAGGCTTACAGTCAAACCTCTAACTAGCTAACTAGCTAACTATCTAACTTGACTAACTCTTTTTATGCCTTTTACACTTCCATTTATACAAAAAGAGTCTATAACAAATTTCTAGTTCAGATCCTTAATAGTTTCAACTAAAACCTAAGAATCCTCTCAATCCTATAAAGCATGAAATAATTCCTAATTCAAGATCTACAATTAATTTCCAAAGCTATCAATCCTTATGAACTCTTAACTATCCTGATTCTGTCATGTTCCCCTTCATTCGAGAACATTTACAATATGCCTCACAATACTTAATTAATTCCTATTTTCATTAAAATCACTCAAAACCTAAATAATTACATTAATTCAACACTTAGGAAACCAACTTCCTTAAAACACAAGACCCCCTATGTCTACTAAAATACAATTATTCTTCTGAGTTGAATGCTCCAGCATCAGACGGGGAGGACTTATTGCAATCGGCGGGGGCAGAACTATCACAATCGGCGAGTGGAGATGGAACTTACAATATTGCAATCAGTAGGAAGAACTTATGATATTGGTGGAGGAGTAGATGATGGGACTTATGCAATATCGCAATTGGTGAGGGGAGACAAAACTTTGCGATATCGATGAAGGAGGGATTTATGATTTGTGCGATCCCCGATTGCGATATCGCAATCGACGGGGGGAGAACTTTATTGCGGTAGGTGGAAACTTTGAGATATGATATATCGCAATCACAAAAGGAAAAGGGGGATGAGAGGATATGTATTGCAAAGGGAAATGGGCCAATAGCGATAACGTTTTGTAGATCCCAACCTTTTAAAAGGCCTACGGTATGTTTTATGAACGTTTTTTTAAGATATTTCAAAGTAGAATGAGGAAACATAGCTAGAGTTAAAAAAAGGATCACTATGGCTAGAGTTTTAAAAACCAATGGTAGAATAGGGTTTGTGAAAGAAAGAAATTTTTAAGAGAATATGAGAATTTCTCCAAAATAAATTAGACTAGACCTGTTCTTCCCTCTTTGTTCAACTGGAACTCTCTTTTCCAGCGAGTGACAACACCTTCCCTCATTTTCTCACAGTGGATATATGAAAGGTGCATTTTTAACAATTTTTACTATGATGGACATTTGATTTAAAATGCAAGCCATAGACATACAAATGTACTAAATATTGTACAATCATATTTGAATAAATTATTTATTTACACTTGTGGACAATTTGTAATCCTCTTGGTCAAAATTCAAAACTAGTGACTTAAGTTCTTGAATTGTTCTATCAAGAACAAAGTGAAAATGTACAAAACTAGGCTTATAAAAATGTCCGTTGAATACTGTATAAATGTCATTAACTGGAAATAAGCCCATGGGGCTAAAGGTAGATGCATTTTTGACAAAAAAATCTTTCACATTCCTTAAATTATGTGTCATTTTCTTGCAATTGATTTGACATAAATGACAATTTCTCATCTTTTAAACCAATTCTAAATAGCTTAGAGAAATGCCCACCACATAACCCTCATTCTTCCTTCTTTTTGAGTGATTTTAGGTGAAGATGTTGTATTTTATTATTTTCCACCTCACTATACACCTGGTTTGATGAATGATTTAATTTCACTTGTCAACATTTAAATTTTGAAAAGGACATGTTACAAAACAAAAAGTGAACTAACTTTGTTACCTGGGTTGAGAACGAAGTATCAATAGTTGAATTTCAATAAGTTAGTTGAATATGTGTTTGTTTATATGTCAATTTTCTTTTCTTCCAACATAGAGTAGAGGAAACATACCCTTTTTTCCATATTTAGCGAATGAAAAATGTTGTACATTCTAATTGTAAAATTTGTTTGAAGATTTTTTGGAACATGATAGGATAAATGACATCTTCCTAGGGTAAATGATGGAATTTTGCCCACCATATCAATAGAACGCTGAAAAAATAAAAATATTTAATTGTATTAATGTTAACTATGAGTAAAAAAATACTCTCCAGGTTGAATCGTTTAATTTGGCCTTGAAATAAAAGTTGGGCATGCATTTTTGTGAAGCAAGCCAAAATTGCCTTACTTCACCAAAATGCACATCTCAACTTCATTTATTAGCCAATCTGATTTATTCAAATTTTAGATTGTTTTTTTTATGATTTTACACACTTTGCATTGTTATATCTTTACTTTTAGCTTAAATATTTATACTTTTAGATTTCATACAAAATTCTAAGTTTTGTTTTGACTTGCCTTATGTGAAGGTTGTGTATAAGTGGGAAAAATAGTTATGTAAGATATTTTTCAAACATGATGCAAAGTTATATCCTAAGGTTAGGAATTTTTCAATCATATCCCATTTCAAATTTAATTACCAAGAGTGTAATTGGTTTGGCCTGGGAGTGCATATTTGATCTAACTGTGATCACTGGTAGATATGATCAATTATTATTCCGTCAAACTTGGATTTCAATGTATAACATTTCTTTTATGATAATGACTATGATATATTGAATAAAATGGTTTTAAATTTGGGTTGGAATTATCATTATCACACAGTCAATTAAGTACAGGACCTGGTGTGCATTTATTTGAGGCACACAAACCTTCACTTTAACCCACCAAATTGATCCAATTTGGCATATTCTTTCACAACATAAATTTTATGTGCAAAATTATTGTTAATTCTGAGTAAAAAAAATACTCTCTAATCTTAATCAGTCAATTTGGCCTTGTAATGAAGGTTGGGCATCCATTTTTTTGAATCTTGTTTTACTACAATGTATGCCAAGGCTTCACTTATTGGCAAATCTAATTGATTCAAATTGTAGAATGTTTATTTAATATTTTTACACACTTTTGAATTATTATATGCTTACTTTTACCCTTAAATGATTATGACACATATTTCATACAACATGCCAAGTTATGCTTCAACTTGAATTATGTCAAAATTGTGTATAGGTTTTGTTTCAGCTTGTTGTTAGTTAGAACAATTGTCCTTTTAATTTAGAGCAATAGTTCCAACTCTTCACATTAATTATCAATCTAGGTAGGTTTTTTAATTGCAAGGCTATTACACAAAATATATGCAAGGGAAAATGATGACTAGTGCTAATGAATTCCAAACTCAATCGTTGTAATCACAATCTCAACAACTCATCACTATGGTTGTTACACCCTAAAACCTTTTTTCACACTCTCAAGAAATAAACACATAATGAAGAATAAAACCATGTCGTCACTCTTATTCAGAAAATAAATTCACTCCTGGAAATCATTCTCTCAACAAATGTTGATTGAACACACCATCAAATTGTAATGAGAATTAAATAAATTTTGCACTAACAAAGGGATTGGTCTAAGACCTATGTTGTTACACAATATAGAGGTTAGAATTATGCAATCATTAAAGCATGAACAAGTCGAATAATAATATTAATATCGGTCACACATGAATTTATTTGAGAGAAAACAAATCAAACAACTACAATACCTTCCTAACCAGTGATCCTTGCTAAGGAGGAGGGTCCTTCCTTCCCAACAGTGGCTAGTACACTACACAACACTCAAGTTAGTCAATGGAAATGTATGGCACCATGAATGATTAATAAATGACAATAGGAGTAATGACAGTTGTGGGTAATTACTAATTTAGGATAAGTGTTGTTAGTGTCAGTCTTTGCAGCTTTCCTCCAGCAATCAAACATGCTCTTACAAAGTGATTTCAAGGTGTCAAGGTCAAATTTTGTCATTTCAGTAAGCCTTCAAGCAAAAATTTGGTCACCAGGTATTAGGTCTAGGGTTTGTTTTTGCCCTTGTCAAAGTTTTCCAAATGATGTTCATATCACCATTCAGCTGAGTATGCCATCTTTCAGAGCGTCATCATCATCATTTCAAGTTCCACTGGGTCTTTTTATACCTTGTTCATGCTTCAGTTGTGCCTAGGTAAGGGCCATTTCCCTCTCCTAGGGTTTTGGAGGTAATTTCTCTTGGATGGCCAAATCATCAGCAAAAATTATATCTGGATGTTCATACACCTTCCCCTATCCTTAATGTACCTTTTTAAACACTTCTCATCACTAAGATCCCCCCAAATTCCTCATTTTCACACAAACCCTAGTTTCTTGTTACAATTTGGCAATTTTCTAGGTTGGGCCTGTGTTTTTCCCTTTTGGACCCCTTCCCCTCACTCAATTTCTGAGATTCCACTTTCCCCTACTTTCTAACATCCCTCCATACTTCCAAAAATTTTCTCAAGAATTTAGAATCCCCTTATCCCCTTCATTTCGCTTCATTTCGACAAATCCCTTGTTCCACACATCGAGGTAGATTTTACTCAAATGTTGTTTCTGAGCAATAAAAGATGAATTTTGGAAACATGAGAGAGGTTTTTGTCCATAACAGGCCAAGGACAAAACACCTCCTTCACTTTTTACACAGGTGTCATGGTTTTAGAGAAATGTCAAAAATACAATTGCCTCAGGAGAATTAATGCACCTTTGAAGTGAGCTTGGGAAAATCAAGATTTCTCCTAGCTTTGTTGGCCAAATGACTTACTTGATGATTCAAATGATAATTAGACACAAATATATTTCTAATGAGCTATCATGAGCTTAACTTGGAGTTGAGAAAGTATTTCAAAAGTTGACTGCAACAGCACTCTTCCTTGAGGCAGCCCCATTTGGCACATTTTTACCAGTCTTGGGAGATTTGATTTTTGATAGGGAAAATTAAATCCAAATTGAAAAATTATAGTTGGGCTCAAAATTAGACTCAAATACCTTTCCAACAAGCTATCCCATGCCCAATTTGGACACCGGGAAGGCCTCCAAAAGTTTCCTGTAAAAAGGCACTACGCACAGGCTCTATGCGCCGGGCCTCAAGCCCAGTGCGTCACGCCTTCCCTGTGCGCCGCGCCTTCCCTATGCACCACGCTAGTGTATTTTTGCACTAAGAAATGAAGCTTTGTGCGCCGCGCCTTCCCTGTGAACCATGCCAATTGCCCAATGCACCGCACCACCAACAACTTCACAAACTTGCTCCAAATCGCTCAAAATGTGTGGGTCTTCACTTGTACAAGTAAGATGGGTTTCCATCATTGCTTTTCATCCAATATTAGTGCTTGTTAGATGGTGGTTGTCTTATGGCGTTGGATAGAAAAATCAAATCCTACCAAGGAAAATGGCGTTAGGGTTTTGTATTAACTATTTGGCTGCCAAGTTACTACTCCCACCTCACATTCCCTTGTTCCATTTTTTCCTTGATTTCCCTATTTCCTAAAGTTACCCACTCTTATATTCATTAGTTTCATATCCCATACCCCCAATTCCTATTTTACGAAGTCCCAAACCCAAACCCTAGTCCATATACTATACCTTATCCCAACATTCCCTCATATCCCAAGATACTCATCCCTAAGTCCCACTATCCCTATCCCTAAATTCATTGCATTCCTTATCATTCATGGCAGTTGTAAAATTCCCAAAACCTCAAATTTTCTAAACAGCCAAGTAACTGTCCATTGTTCCTACATTTTTCAAAATTCCAAAGGGCAAACATCACTTGACAAGACCCCACTGTCCACACTGCCCTATTTCCCACAGTCCCTCACACATTTGGAAATTGCACCAAACTCTCATTCTTCATCTCATTGAAAGCCAAACAGACTTTGAAACACCATGAAGGTGGACAGACAGTGACTTTACAACTGAAACTGCATGCATGAGGAGGACACTGGAACGGCGTAAAAGGCAAGATCGGCTCCAAATCTTGGCCAAGGATTCCTTGTCTGAACATGATACTCAATGATAGGCCTTCACCCCAAATTTCAAGGAATTTGGAGAAAAGTTTGTCAATTTTGAATTTTTTGGCTTTAAAAACAGGTTTTTCAGTCATATGCATAGTGCCACTTGGCATGCGCTTATAATTGGGAGGTCTCCAGGAAGAAAACTTTACATTTTTGGATTTTTCATAAAAATTTATGTATTCTCATGGATTACCTAAGGGTTTCATCAAGTTCTGGGTTGCCTAAAGGGTCAAAAACACCCTAAAAATGACCTCACTGCCCCTATTTTGACACACAGGAAGCAGTCCTGGGAGATTGAGGTTTTGGAGGGAAAATGACATCCAAATCCAGAAATTCCACTTGGGTTGGAAAGTAGATAGGTAGGGCCTTCCAAAAAGCACACTTGGGCTCAATTTGGACTTCAGGAAGTGCCTCAAACTCACACTCAAAGTGGCACGATGCACATAGATTTTGGCACGACACACAGAGGATGTTTGCCCAATTTTTCACCTTCCAACTCAAAAATTCAGCCAGTTTGACTAGTTTTGCTTCTTGATGTAATTTTTGATATATCTTTATGTATTTGGGTAAACATGATGTAATTTTGGCACTTATTTACTTGTTCTAGATGATTAATTCACTAAAAAGTGAAAATTAAATGAATGAATTAGTTTCCTAACATATAGAGGCAAGTTGTTTTGATTGCCTAGATTTCAGTACTTAGTTTAGAATCAGTTGGATCAGCTCCTAGAATGATGAGCTCGACCCCTAGAGGCAAGGGAATGGGTTGGGCTAGCCTATATCATGTATTCTCTTAGTCATTTTCAGGGTTGGACACTTGGGATTGCTTTGGCATATCATTGTACATATTTTCTCTGCATTTTTGGCTAAGGAAAGACCAGGGTTTTGCAGCACTGTTTGGGATCCATGTGGCTTTATGTTTTGATGGTGTGCTTCTCTCAGTAATTGTAAGTAGTTATGTGTATCATTTTCCTTCTCTCATCTTCTGCAATTGAAACAAATGAAGTGTTAAGGTAGAATCCATAGATTGTTATGCTCTGCCTTTAAATTTGTTTGATTTTCAATGTTTTCACCTGTTTAAGGAGAACCCTTGAAACCTTCTTGCTCTCCTTATCTCCTCACCAGTCTGATCTACCCATTCATTCCCTTTAAAAGCATCAAGACGATCGCCTTCCTTTCCCCATTAGACATCTGCAAAAAAAAAAAATGTGCCTCAATCCCCAAGCCCAAATTTGCCTTTCCCTGTTTCAACACAAAAACTTCTAAAAACTTAAATCAAACCCTTGTACTTCATACCTAGCCTAAAATTAGCTTCTATTTCAATCATCTCGAGCCTCATCGATTATCTTTGCCGAGATTGACCCGGAGAGAGCCCTCTCCTGTCCTCGTAGGGATAGCTACGAGGCTGAGCGTGGTTTGATGTGGACCTAGAACCTTGCCTTTTCAGCCTGAGGCAAATCTAGGATCTAACAAGTGTATTGTGCGTTTTCTGTATGGTAATTACCAAATTTGGCTATAGTCATATTGTATCGTATAATATATATATCATACACTCCTTCCTCCAACTTAATTACAAAATCCATCCTTGGCATGTGTAACAAAAAAAGTCATGTACGATGCCATATTGAGGAGAAAAATAGAACATTACAGAGGAAACTAAAAATGAAGCTACAAAGAAAGCTAAAAAGGAAGTTGAAATGGACACTAAAAACATTTGCAAAACCAAGAGAAAAATATGATGTACATGAAGCTATACATGAAGCTACATCAGGAGCTAAGGAAATTTTTGATTTCAGATTTCTATGATCCATATCATTATCAAATAGAATTTTCAGAATAATCACATAGTTGTTTCGAAGTCGACGTTTTGAACCATCTATTGTGGTTCATCCTCAGGACAAGGATGAACCACAATAGATGGTTCGAAACATCAACTCTGAAACAGCTATGTGATTATTCCAAAAATTATATTTGATAAATCTACGGAAGTTGTTAAATTAGGCATGTATAATGACACTAAATTCATTTCTAAATAGCACCAACTATCTATGATCAGTGAGAAAAATGCCAAAATTTGTGCCATTCTTATAAATAACGCAATTTTTTTCAAAAAGGTGGAGAAAAATATACTAGTCAGTGGAAGCAAAAGAGGGAGCTAAAGGGGAAGTTAATCACATGGATTTGTTGTAGTATTTGCAAAAGGAAGTTCTTACCAGAGCCCATCGGAAGCTTTGGCCACTCTAATATGGGACTTACACCATCACCAAGGTTGTGAGTGACAATTCTTTCGAGCTCATCATTCCCCCATTCATTGGCATGCACCCAATGTTCAATGTGGACTGCATTCGGCCATACTTTCCAACATTGTTGGACACATCAAACATTGTTGAGCAACTGACATCAATAGAGCTCAACCCATATTGCATTGAATAGGTCACCAATGATTAGATCATGGACACATAAATTAAGAACACTTGCAAACAAAGGATCTAACTATATCGGGTTGTCAAATCTGGCCATCTCCTGTACAAGGACCAAGTTTAGCAGAAGTTTTTCCATCTGATGGAGGCACTCAATGAAATGGGGACCATTGCTTTGTAAGGGGGGATAATTGATCTAGGTGGATATTGGTGGCCACCATACTATTCTACTTGGACCCACAACATTATTTTCTTTCAGTTTCCTAACTTCTAACACAATTATTATTTTTGGCAATGTTTTGAGTCCTAAAATTTTAGAGCCATTTTGAGGCCCTAAATGGAAATTTTTTTTAAATAAGGTAAAACGATAACTTGAATCGATGGTTTGCAGTTGAAAGTTGTTGTCCTCGAATATATTTTTTCTAATGAGGTATCATAAGCGCCAAACGATGATCATATGCCAAAGTTACGACCCCAGGAACTTGATGTTCCAACTAACCCCAACGGGGCCTACAAACTTTTGGTGCTTCATCTCCTAGCGTTATGTTTTTGGATGTTTAGGGTTTAGAATTATTTCTTGATGTTAAAAATGCCTACAAGCCTCATTGTAACACAATTCAGAAGGCATGAATGTAACACCCTCCTCCCACATCTACCCAAGCAACCGGCCAACCACAGTAAACATGCAACGAGATGCTACTATGATATGATTCAACCTCCTAGGTAATATTAAGGAAATGGAGTCGATGGAAATACAACACAAATACCTCCCTCTAGTGCTTCAGTACCCCCAGGAGCTAATTCACCACTCTAGGTGCCAAATCCCTAAGTTATCCTAGCATTTAAATGAATTAAATCTAGAGTAGCTCCCATGAAAAGGCATGCATGCGACTATAAGACTATAGTCTCTCCCATGGTGCCTACAAGGGAGAGACTGCAGTCTCTATTAGCCAATTTTGTTTCAGAGACTGCGAGATTTGAGTCACTTTTTCAGGGTCGGTCTCCAAACCAATGCCTAGAACTTGATTAGACTCTCCAAGACATTTAATGACACTAAGGAAAATCCTCTAACAAAAAAATTGATGAAGGGCTTGACCTAACCAAGCATAACCATGACAAACATTTTGCTAAACACTTATTAAATATGCAACATAAATGTGTAAATAATAGATTTGAGCATAGGAGTCTCATACTTATCTGAGATTCACTATGAAGCATTGTCTCCTTATCACATTAGTTGTCATTTCATCCATTAGGTCATAGATACATTGATCATTCAATAATAAGTAATAACATGACGAGAGCCATACATAAATGTTATCATAAAATACATACATAACCAACATAGTAGGGACATAAATACCAATGAAATAATAGCTATATAAACCACATATAATCCATCATAATTCTCATAGAGATACAAGGAGAAATAACCTTTCATTACTTATGAAAAATCCCAATCTAGGATGGGACTTCCACATTCCACCCGGCCGTGGAAAGGCTGACCCAAATCTCTCTTCATACATTCACCTCCGTGCCATATTCCAATCATGAATGTGGGATCTCATAGATCACATCAATAAAAAACCATCCAAGGCTTCCAAAGGCCATCCACCTCAACCCATCAAAAAGTGATTCCACCTCACAGTCAGACATCACCAAAACCACATCAGATCGGTCTTTATCCGATCCTTCTAGGGCTCTAAAGTGTTTTTTCCAGCCCAACTCTTAGGACTAGTAACTCAACTTGCGGCTGTCGTCGGGCTCTAGAGAGTTTGTTGAACCAAGGCTTCCAGGACTAGTAACTCAACCCACAACTGTTGTGAGGCTTCTAAAGTGTTTATCCAACCAAGGCTTCCAGGACTAGTAACTCAATCCAAGTTGTTACAGGGCTTCCAAAGCGTTTGTCCAACGAAGGCTTCTAGGACTAGTAACTTAACCCAAGCCGTTACAGGGTTTCCAGAGCGTTTATCCAACCAAGGCTTCTACGAACTAATAACTCAACCCAAGAAAAGGAACATGAGAACCAACCAAAACAAAACAATGAAAGTAAGCCCACAAACTCCATAGTTATCCAAGAAATGGAAAGGCTAGGTAATCCAGTATCAATCGAGGCAATTTTCCATTCCAATGATAGATCACAACTAAGAAACCACATGCATATGTCATGCATGCCAAAACTATTGAAGAAATCATACATGCAATTCGGCACCTGCTAGAAAATTTGATCAGTAATTGCTGATCCTAATGACCTCTTGCATTTTCCTTCCCTTCCTTTGCCTTCTTGCTCCAAGAATCCATATATGCCACACCCTCCAAGAGTGCTCCAAGAAAACTCTAAGTATCCAAGAGTATAAGAGAGAGATAAAATAGAAGAGAGCTCCAACACTGAACTGACCAAATCCTGCCCACTGATCCATAAAAACCTTTTTATTAATGAGGCCTCTAATTTCTTCATTTTCCATTATTTTCCTTCAATTTCATTCTCACATGAAACCTATGACCTTTTACCTTCCTTTTCTCATAATTTCCATTATTTCCATAAATAAATGTGCCAAAAAACCTTTTTGCCTCTTTAATTTCTTTGCCTTTGCTAATTTTCCTTAGCCAAGAACACACATCCAATGATGCCCACTAGGATATCTTTTTCCAACATTTAGCTTGGGGGAAACACTGTCCTCGGTGTTAAACCACACCATGAACTCAGCAAGACCGCTGAAAAGCAAACATACTGCCCATGAAGCTTTATAACTTAGCTCATTGTATTATTTACAATGAATGACCTGGTCAAAAGTAAAACATCATGACGACATGACCAGATAATAACCATACCACATACTAGAGCTTTATAACATAGCTCATTACGATATTTACAATAACCACATATACACATATGCACATTTTCTAGGCCAAAAAATAAAAGGATATGATGCCTGTATCAATCAATAAGGGAATCCACCCTCAAAGTAGTACTGGATTCACCTCCTTCCCAGGAAGTCTAGAATCCACTGTCACAGATAAAGTTGCATCTAATGTCCAACACCACAATCCTGCACCACTTGTCCCATCAGTGAACAGTTGTCATCCCATGGTTCCAGAGCACACTCCCAATGTGCATCTGATTCCATTTGGCAACATTAATGAACAAAATAAATATATTTGTGATCTTCCCTTCTATGCTACATAGTCCCTCATGAAATCTAGTCACCCCCTTCCATGTAGTCACTCACCTTCCAAATTCCTTGACATCCCCTATCTTAGATGATCCATCTCTTGTCAAGGCTTCATCACATCAGAAGATACAAAACCAAGGCATATACCTGCCTCAAAACCATCATATCAGTCATAGCATGCTCATGGAAAGCAATGGACGCTATTGGGTGTTAGTGTCCCACAATGGCCCTACTCTTGAAGTGCTTTACCAACATACTATTGCTTGTTTAATTTATTTCACTGCTACTGCTAATTCGTGCAGTCGACTTCAGCCACTAAACCAGGCATGTTCATGCATTCGTGTTTGAAGCACATAAATTCCATTAGATTCAAATAAATTGAAATAAATTCACATCATACCTCATTGGTAGCTCATCAATAAGGTATACTGGCAATCATGTTCACTTCCTGTCACAACAAGTCAAACTAACTATTTGATAAAAATGTCATGTATAAACATACCACATCATGTTAGCTCAAAACACAACCATCATAAATCAAAATAATAAATCACATGTAACCATCATAAACTAGAATCATATATCACGTGTAATCATCATAGACCAGAATCATAAATCACATGCATAATAAAACTGAAATAAAATGTTGATACTTATCCTTAGCTTCTACCTTTGTCTTTATTCAGTATGCACTCCGGATCGATTGTCACACCAGACAAACACCTAGTGCCTTCTCCTCAACCATGTGCACATACACATAGTGTGCATCACTCACATACACACGACATACAACACCATGCAATACATGCATCTACATCAGTACCATATGTACCACATGTACACAATACCACCTGTACACTGTAACCACCTACACAATGTGTGCACATCATCACATGTACAACATGTACACAATGCCACATGTACATTGCACCACTGTACAATGTGTATACAATACCACATGTACACAGTACCACACGCACGACATGCATGCGAAACCATATGCACACAGGGACACATGCATGACATGTACGCAACACCCCATGCACGCAGTGCCACTTGTACAACATATATACAACACCCCATGCACACAACACCACTTGTACAATCAAGCACACAACACCACTTGTACATAGATCCACATGTACAATATGCACGTAACACCACCTGTACATAGCACTGCATATCCAACATGTATATAACATCATATGTACACATCACTACATATCGAACATGTGCACAACACCATATGCAATATTTGCACAACACTATATGTACCATCCTGTACATAACATTGCATAAACAACATGTACACACACTATGTATACACACACTGCATGTGCACACAATATCGATGCAAAATGTACAACATATACAACATTTGCACAACAATAGTACCACACATCCAAAACCACATTGTCCTTACCAAGAAACCTTGCTTCCAGAGTCTTATCCATGCTTATCATAGCATGTCACAGACTACACTGTTTTCCTTTCTTTGTTGTATCCTTCGGTATAACATGTCTATAACATAGACATAATATAATCACATAATATCAACTCATAACCATATGATAATGACCTTGTATATTTGTCAAGGTTACTCTTCCCACTTGATTCCTCATAGCCAGGAACCTCTTCCCACCATTCGTCTATGTAAGCAATCATTCCTCCACAAGGACGATTCCTAATGACCCTGTCAGATAATGGCATATATACACACCTACATGTATATATATATATATCTCTCTCTCTCTCTCTATATATATATATATATATATATCAGCATAATCATGATCATAACATAATTACCAGATAACATAAGGTCTAAGTTAAGATAACTTCATTTATCCATGCACAACATTGAGAACAATCGTTCCAAACATAATCAAGGCATTCGACACCTCAAATCCATTCAATTTACCTTTTTTGGTTACCTTTCTCATGTCTATGTTGCCACTGTCCATTTACCATAGTGGACCCAACCAATCTAACCAACTGTCATAGTTTTACCTTCCACTATGCTTACTCATGCACTGAGCTTCATCTGAGTCTTACATCACCTGTCGAGTACCACACAACTTTCCCTGAGCTCCATCAACTCTTCCTCTTCCCCAAACCAATTCCCAAGAGTCAAAACATAAAAGGAAAGCCAAGAAACAAACAAGAATCAAAACTGTGAAAACCAATAACAACACGACATTGCAATAAAGTGGCATAGCTATGCACCAGACACACACAAAATCACAAATCAAGCACCACAATCACAAAAAACCAAAAGCACAATACTAACAATAGACACCATGACTCAATCCCCATGGTTCCCTAGAATAGCTCGAACTGAGCCTCCCTCAAGATTTCATGGAAATTTCTCTTGCCATGCAACTCCCTGCATCATGTTGTCATTAACACATAATTTTTAGTGCATAAATAAACATAACAATACACCAGTTACCTCATCTTGTTGTGCCAAGCATATTTCATGCAAATGAACATATCCACGTCATCTCTCAAGGGACTCCAAACCTTTGACAGATCCACCTATAACTAAAGACTAGCTAATATACTTGTCAAGTGCATGTTCATGAAGATAGCGTGTATCTACATAATGTCAGACAAGAGTAAGGTTAAGAAGGCTTCATGTATGCAAAGCACTCATTCATTTGGAATTAGGGTTTCCAAACATAACCAAAGGAATTATTACCCCAATCCTTTATTTCACCATTTATCTTGTTGCAGTTGAGCCTTACTATGTACCATCACTCAATCAACTGTTAGTTATATAGACAAGTCAGTTATTACCTTGCCATGCTAATACCAAGCATGTTTCTTGCAATTGTTCATACATGTTAACCACATGTTCCAAACATCAATACAATCGTATCTATCAATTTAAAACAAATCTATACCAAGACTAACAATCATGTCATAATCCATAGTCAACTCATATTCATTAGACATAATGCTACAAGTCACCTACTATACTCAAGTACATATCATTTGTCTCAAAAAATATGTGTTAGTAAAACCATCTTAAAGCAAGATCATTGGAACACATATTCATATTATGAAATTCATCAAACATTCAACCAACTTGCAAACATACCATGTTAAATAAATCAACTAGGCACCAAACACTCAAACACCAAATAGATATCATAATCAAACAACCAAGCACCAAATATAACACATAAGAAAACGCATACCTTAATGTATATCAAGAGAGGCTATCTTGTCTATACAATAAAGCTAGGTTAGCACGATACAACTTCACAACATATCAACTCAAACATAAATCATGATATCCATAACAATAACTAACATGTCAACGTCATAAGCTCATAAGCATTTTTCGTTCATGCATAACAATCACATATGTACAATCAATCTAGATTAGTACGACACCATATCACAAATATGTCAGCTCATACCTTAATATCGCAACCATAACCATCTACATAGGTCAAACCAGTTTAAAAAAATACATATAACATTATGATCTTCAACGCAATTAACATAACCATAACACATATGACCAATCCAAATTACTACATCAAGATCTAAATGAAATAGCCCTAATCATCAAGTTAATAACACATAACAATAATAAGCTATATATCATGCTCATCAGCAACATAAAACCTAATCGTCGAGCTAACTGTCATATAACAACAAGTTAACCTATAACATACTCATCAACAAAATATCATATAACATAATCATCAAGTTATCTAACCTAAGCAACAATAGGAATGCTTACAACCACATGCTACTATTATTCTTGACTATCTGACTCATGTGCATACGACTATGCCAATCAACTATCATATATAATGTATGCAACCATAGCATCAAAAGGAATGTAAATTAACCTAATGTATATAACCATAATGCATGTAACAATCCTTAACCTACATACCTGCATGCCCAACATACAAACCTGTATGACGACATGCTCTCGCCTCGAGGTCCAATGTTGCAACTTCACTTTGATGATCTGCATCTCTTGTTTTACTTCATTCAACACATGAGCATCATAACAAGACAATAGAATCATGATGACCTAAATTTCATACCATGACTTCACAAGACATGTTTGACCTACTATTCATGCATAACTATAACCAAGACCATATATGCATAACAACTGTATATAGAGATATAACAAATGAGTGCAAGACCATATACACATAATTCGAGCTAGAGTCCAGCCATTAATGCATGTTCATATCAACTACAAAAGTCATGATCTCATGTGTGACAACAGCAACCTCATCACATGCATTTGATAATGCGTGAACACTAACATGCAATCAATGCATAATAAACCATACACACATGAAGACATACTCCACAACAACACCTCCAACCTTCACATGGTGACATCACTACAATCATGATCAACACCATGCAAATGCAACAAGTACATGGACTACAAGCATAAGCAAAACATATGCAACCAACATGAAAGCATGATCAACACACAGCACAAGGAGAGTGCAACCACACTCTCATACCATTTTGTAACACCCTCCTCCCACATTTACCCAAGCAATCAGCCAACTAGGGTAAACATGCGACGAGAGATACTATGATATGATTCAACCTCCTAGGTAACCTTAAGGAAATGGAATTGATGGAAACACAACATATAGGCCTCCCTCAGGTGCTTCAGGACCCCCAGGAGCTAATCCACCACTCGAGGTGCCTAATCCCTAAGTTAGCCTAGCATTTACATGAAATAAACCTAGATTCACTCCCATGACAAGGCATGCATGTGACTGTAAACCTATAGTCGCTCCCACAGTGCATGCAAGGAAGATACTACAGTGTCTATCAGTGATTTTTGTGTGAGAGACTGTGATATTTAAGCCTCTTTTTCAGGGCTAGTCTCCAAACCAATGCCTAGAACTTGATGAGACTCTCTAAGACATCAAATGACACTAAGGAAAAGGCTCTAGCACAAAACATGATCAAGGGCTTGACCTAACCAAGCCTAACCATAACAGTCATTTTTTCAAACACTTATTAAATATGCAACCTTCATGTGTAAATAACATATCTGAGCCTAGGGGTCTCATACTTATCTAAGATTCACTATGAAGCAGTGTCTCTTTATCACATTAGTTTCCATTTCATCCATTAGGTCATAGACACATTATTCATTCAATAACAAGTAATAACATGATGAGATCCATACATAACTTTTGTCATAAAATACATACATAACCAACATAGTAGGGATAGAAATACCAACGAAATCACAACCATATAAACCACATATAATCCATCATAATTCTCCTAAAGATACAAAGAGAAATAACCTTTTGTTTTGATGCAAGATCCAAACTCGGGATAGGACTTCCACATTCCACTCGAACATAGAATGGTTGAGCCAAATCTTTCTTCAACCATTCACCATTGCGCCATATTTGAAGCATGAAAGTGGGATCTCATAGAACACATCAATAAAAAACCATCCAGGGCTTCTAGAGGCCATTCACCTTAACCCATCAAAAAGTGATTCCACCTCACGGTCGGACATCACCAAAACCAACATCAAATCGGTCTTTATCTCAGCCTTCCAGGGCTCTAGAGTGTTTGTTCCAACCCAACTCCCAGGACTAGTAACTCAACCCAAGGCTTCTAGGACTAGTACCTCAACCCAAGTTGTTATAAGGATTTAAGAGCGTTTGTCCAACCAAGGCTTCCAGGACTAGTAACTCAACCAAAGTTGTTGCAACAGTTCCAAAGCATTTGTCCAACCAAGGATTCCAGGAACTAATAACTCAACCCAAACTAAGGAACATGAGAACCAACCAAAACAAAACAATGGAAGTAAGCCCACAAACTCCATGGCTATCTAGGAAATGGCAAGGCTAGGTAATCCACTATCGGTCCAGGCAATCCTCCATGTTAATGACAGATCACAACCAAGAAACCACATGCATATGTCATGCATGCCAAAACTAGTGAAGAAACCATACATGCAACTTGGTACTTGCTAGCAAATCTAATGTAGTTATTGATCCCAATGCCCTCTTGTGCTTTCCTTCTCTTCCTTTACCTTCTTGCTTCAATAATCCAAATATGCCACACCCTCCTAGAGTGCTCCAAGAAAACTCTAAGTATCCAAGAGTATGAGAGAGAGAGAGAGAGAGAGAGAGAATAGAAGAGAGTTTCAACGCTAAACTAACCAAGTCTTGCTCATTGATCCACATAAGCCTTTTTATTAATGAGGTCTCTAATTTTTTCATTTTCCATTATTTTCCTTCAATTTCTTCCTGACATGTAACCTGTGAACCTTCACCTTCCTTTTCTCCTAATTTCCATTATTTTCATAAATAAATGTGCCAAAATAAGGGTCGAAGGTATTTTTGAATCATGGTGTTCACCCATAGTCCATTTCCTTGAATGAGGTGCCAACCACCTTTATCTACTAGTTATTGTGCAAATTTATTTATGAAAATAATGGAAATTAGATCCACACTTCCCATATACCTAACCGAAATGCCTTTATAGCTTGGAAAGAAATCCTCAAGGAATTCTATATTATAGGTGATCACCTTTGCTAGAAGGTGGAGAATGGACAAAATGTCCTTGGAAAGGATCCCTGGATAGGTAGTCTACATGGGTATGGCCTACATGACCCACTTATCAATCTCCTGGCTAAAAAAAATATGTTTACTCTTACTCGAGTATCTATTGGTCAATCTTGGAAGTTAGCCATTGATCTATAATTAGATGGAGAGAACATTGTAGCATGGGAAAATTATACCAAGACCCTCAAATTTGCAAATGTCTCCATCTTCGACAGTGATGATCAACTCATATGGAAAAAAAGTCCCAACAGACAATATGATCCAAATTTTGAATACCTATCTCTTATCTCTGAAGTTGAAATCCTCCATGGTGGAGGAAATCCTTTGGAAACTTTGTTGTCCTCCAAAATAAGTTTTATTTATGTGATTCATGCTAAAAGGGAAGGTTCCTACTTGTGACATATTACAAAAAAGATCCTTTCAAGGCCTTAGCATCTATTTTCTCCATAAATCGAATGTAGAGACAATATCTCACCTCTTCATAAATCGTCCTTTCACAAAGCAAGTTTGGACAAAAATCAAGCACTCATGCCTCCAAGCATTGGAGTGGACTATTGAAAATATATCTCAGTGCTTAAAACCTTGGATCTCAAGTCATTTGCCTGATAATATCAAAGGATTTCCCCTGTATGTTAGTGGGGGCAGTTGGCTTGAATGAAATGCAACTGTCTTTGAAAACAATCCCCCTAATGCTCTGAAAGTCTATTCTCGGAGTCTGGCTATCTCTACTTTGTTCCCCTCTTCATCCTCCTCAAGTGATCTTCCCCCCCTGATTCTATTGACATTCTAACAGACTCTCCATGGGCATCCTTTGGCGGTTCAACACAAGTCCCTCCATCCACTGGAGGTGCTATGGGAATATTTCACTAATCAACTTCTCACTCTCTCCTTTTCTGCAAACATTGGTTCTACTATGAACAATCTTGTTGAACTATTAGCTCTTTATATCGTTATCCTTCTAGTTATCTCCAAAAATATCAGATCCATTCATATCTATGGTGATCTTAGGGTCATACACTGGATGCAAAAGAAAGCACTACTAAGGACTTTCACACTACAATTGCTTGGAAAAAATAAATCTAAAAATCACAAATTCCTCACATATCTCATTTGACTATATTTACAGGCACAAGAATGAAGAAGCAAATCGTCTCTCAGTAAATGGATTGGATTTCGATAGAGGCACATGCATAGTTATTGAAAATAAATAAGGCCACAAAACATAATTTATTTTTGACCCTTTGGGTTTGACTTATTTATGAGGGATACTTACACATCATGGAACTCTTTACAGGAGTTCATTTTCAATTGTAAATATTTTTGTGCATTTATTTCCTTTTTTTGGATGGACATATTGTGTAGGGGTTCATATTGCCCTGATGGATTAAAAAGACTAGTTATCTCTATATATTATTATTATTACGCCGTAAGGTGTTCCCTCTGAAATCAACTTGCCTGACTTCCACCTTGCACCATTTTGCACCTTCAGATTTCATGTTAGACAATTGAAAAGCATATGGTTGTTGGATCACAACTTGAACAGTCAGTGATAAGTAGGTGGAACTGTTCTGGAACTACCGAAACTACCTATACCTCTGATGCCTAGGATAGTAGATCTACTACATCTATCATCTCCACCGATCATTGGATCACAACTTGAACAGTCAGTTATAAGTAGGTGGAACTGTTCTAGAACTACCGAAACTACCTATACCTCTGATGCCTAGGGTAGTAGATCTACTACATCTATCATCTCCACCTCTGTTTATGCTGATGGATAAACTGTGGAAAATGAAGTAAAGCAACCGTTTGGTTATGGTATCCATTTATACAAGAACTGTGGTTATCGTTTTTGGTGTTTGTTGTTTATTTTCTCCCGCGCGGGATGAGGAATGTTGGTGTGGTTCACAGGGGGGTTTCCCTCAAATTCCAAAATTTTGATTAACAGTTTTGCAACAGTCATTCCGCATTTCGTTGAGTAGTGATAAAATTGTGAAAGAGATTGAAGCTTGGTTCAATGGGTCAGTCGATTGAGAGTGGAATCAACATTAATCCCCAAAATTCATTGTGCTTAGTTTAATTCAATTGTGCGCAAGGGTTGCTCGGATTTTCTTGTGGTAAGTTTGTAACCCATAACTTGAATCGTATCATGCAATGCGTAATTTAGATATTAGCAATTTTTCTCAATTTCTTCTGAAAATGAATACATGCATGATTTAGATATTTGCAAATTCTCTCAATTTCTTCTGAAAATTTATTATTGTGATTTTGGAAATTCCATGACTTCAGTTCCAATGCCTTGTAGAAAGCCAACATCTCATGTGAACAAAGGGTTTTTCATCGTGTATTTTCTCTACGTATAAATTGCATTAAGGTATGGCTTTTTAAAATTTATTTGCTCCAAGTTGATGTAACTTGCTTTGCTGGTTGGCTGGCTTATGGCTTATTTCCTACTATATACAAGGCTTATTTCCTACTATATACAAATCAGATTATATTAAGAGGTAGAACTGTTTTATTTGTTATTCATGTAGCTATACTTTGTTATACATCATGTTTTTTCTCTTCTTAATGGGCATTTGAGTTTTGAGTATCTAACTCAATTTTCCCAATTCTTCTGAAAGGTTTATGAATCATTTAAGTTCTAACCTAATTAATTTTTTTCCATTTAAAAATAGTGGATCACTATTATTTATATCATTTGAGTGTTTTGAGTATTGATGTGTTATTGAGCCTTTGAATGTTGACGGAGAGAGAAATTCACACTTAAAACGTTATTGCAAGAGTACTTTAATTTTCTTTTAAAAGGTAAAATTATTTGTTTTACATTGTAGTCTCTCTTCCTAATTATCATTATCAAATTCAATCTCCCCCTCTTCTAAAAGACGATGTCTAAATTGTGTAATTTTTAACATAATTTGATTTTTCCAATCTAATATTAGTGGACCATTATTATTATTTCATTCAGTAGAATTGGATTTTTCCATATAAAATTAGTGGACCATTATTATTTTTTTATTCATTTGAGTATTAGTGGAGTCATTTTTTAGAGTTGATTTGTTATTATTGGAGTTTTTGAGTGTCGATGTGGAGCGAAATTCTCAATTAAAACATTATTGCAAAAGTTGGAGCATTTATTGTCAAAGCATTTTCCTTGCAGGGTGCTACCTTGTACATTTACACGCTTTCATTGTTTAAATCAGGGGTTGGAATCTTAAGCTTTAACTTTTGGCAGGCTGTTTTCATTCAACGCTAGAATGTGCAGACGGGATGTTACCTTGTTCGTTACCTCAGTAGAATTGTAGGCTCGAGCTTATGGGTTTTTTTCATGGCACTTAAAAAAACCAAATTTAGTAGAAACTCAAAAACAGAAAAACAACAAGGAAAAAAATAATAAATGAAACCTTCAAAAATAGATTTTGATACATCTATGTAGCACCAAGGTGATTTCCAGGAAATCGAGAGTTGATTTGCTTTAAGAATGGATTCAAGATCGGGTGCCATGTTATCGATGATTCTGTTTCCCTTTTATTTTGGGAAGAGAAATTATACATGTTTGTTTTTTTTGAAGTTTTGATTTTTTTGGGTGATTATTGGTAACATATAAATAATGGTAATGAAGAAGTTATGGAAAATTATAAATTTTAAATTCCTTGGTAATTTTTTAATGATCTATTATCATTCGCGTTGACAAATTTAATATTATTGCTTTGACTAATCATGTTAATTATGACTTGGCATTATAATTTTTGAATTCCATGGTATTGAGTTGGAAACCTTTTAAATGATATAATAACATTGACTTTGACAAACTTTACTATTGTATTTTGACTTTCTTTGTAGGCATGTAGCTTTCTCCAACACATGCTTTTGCATTGGTCACCAACACAACATTTAATTTGGTTGAGATTAAGTTCAATACATCACAAATTCCAATGTTTCCTCATTCAATTAGATGTTGAGCCTCATATGCTTCAAGATTATTCAAATGTTTAAGGTCAGATAATGATAATATTGAGCTTGGATTGAGCACTTGGGAAGGTAAGTAGATTGGCGGATTCTATTACATTTAACATTAATATTTCTTTTTCACTCAAATGGACTATAGTGTTTTTCTTTGTAAGCTTGGTAGATCCTTCCATTTTCATTATTATATAAGTTACAACCACATAAAACAGGTTAGATGGTTTCAACTTGCCCAACGGGAAACCAAGCCATCCAATAGCGAAAAGTGATAAGTCTTTCTACCAAAGATATATAAGTTTGTATATCATGTCCTTTTCCATACCCTATTTCCCTATAGACATATACAGCTTCAAACTTAAAATTAAAGGTTATCCGCATATGTACTAATCAAAAATAAAAAGCTAGTTATCATCTTATTCATCTTGCTCAACAAAAGCATATTCAACCAGAGGTGGGTCTTTAGCATTGGAACCATGCAACATTATCTGTGAGAGAAGACAAGGGGTGATTCTCGATGTGGTCGAGGCGTCCATCTTGTTTTTGCAGTTGAAATTGTAGTTTCTAGAAGTCTTGCTGGAAGTCTTGTACTGTTGTCGCCATGGTCACTGAAATTTTCTCCAAGGCCAAGTGAGGCTTTTCATGGTCCAATACAAGTACAGGTATATTTGAGAGGCTTTCCATGGTCCAATACAAGTACAGGTATATTTGAATTAGGTCACCTGCCTGCCACTATGCCCAAGATCGGACACCATCACTCTCTAGTCCTCCATTTCTTATCTGTCGCGCTCGCGTGGCGGTTCAGGTTGGATTCCCATTCCTTGATCATTTGTTGCATCATTAATGAGGCTTGCGACCAGCGTACGGCCTCTTCTTCCGCCCGAGGAACTAGGATGTTCCTCCTGCTCGATCGCTTGAGGCCTCCTACCATGACCCCTAGCCTTTGTTTCCCTTGCCATTACAACTCAATCAAGGTACTTGGTGAGAAAATGGATGTTGCCAGATCCCTGTGTAGGTGGGGGTTCAAGCCCAGGAGCCCTTCGTTCCCGGGTGAGCCTACCTCCCTGCGCATGTGCCATGGGATAAAGAAATTGTAATTGCCTTAATATTAAACTTTGACTCTTTGCCACTCACAGTCCCTGCATCTAATCAAAGACCTCCAATCCACCTAGGAATTCATTTTCTTTACCCTCGAGCCCATTTGCATAGCAATCAAAAACATAAATTAAGAGCCCACCATAGCCAACTCTAGCAACATTATAATGATTCCCAAACCCAGGGTGGTGCAAAACCTCAATTGTGACCCCGCAGAAGCTTTTACAAAGGCCATGGGTGTGAAGCCAAGCAAGCAAGCCAACCAAGTTGTTACCATGATGGTACCACTAGTTATGCAGGGATGCAGGCTTCCCTTCAACCCCATAAAAAATAGTAAAATAGATCGTACATGTAGAGCTTAAGGTAACCCAACCCCAGACCCCAAGGTCTTCGAACCAAGCCAAACAACAACATTTCCCAAGGCTGACACCACTATCCTACATCCCAAATAACCTCGTTTGGGAGAGGAGTACTTCATAGAAAATTGACACAAAGATTATACATGTTAGGCTAACATGCTGCCAGGCTATCGACGTCAGTGGCTTCCACTCTCCCAATTTACTCCGACTCGCAATCAATTCAACCCCATGGAAAACCCAATCCAAAAACCAAACACTCGGATGCATGGAGGAGGGGGAGAAGAAATAGTTTACATATCAAGTTACCCTTGCCCAAAGATAAAGATTCCACTGCCTTTTCTGGAGTCTCTGCCCGCAGAGTCCCTCATCCACACTACAATCTCTTAGGCACTAAAACAACCTACAGACCTCGCAGAACACTTGCCACCAGTCTCAAACCTTGACATAATAACTCTACCACCTTCCACAACGATATTATCCTTATGCATGGAGGGAGTCACTGCACCCATCACCTCGAGCGTGTGGGGGGTGGTGGGTGTGTGAATTGACATACTTTGTATTAATTCAGACTTGATGGGTTTACCCACTGGCTCGCACCCTGATCGGGGGCCTCAAATGAGCTATAGTTAGATTACATAATATATGACTTTTTTTAATCTATGTTCTTCTTCCATATTTATCCCCTTACGGTGTTTCCTTTGCAACATATGGTGCAATTGCTAGTTATCACTGTGATTAACATTATCCAATTTTAAGGTCACAACCAAGCTAGACACCAAATTGGTGTGTGAGACCCCCTTGTATGAGACCCATCTCCGCGCAACGATTTGACTACTAAGTCTACAAAGGCATACATACTCTACTCATCCGATTTTGAACCTATAACCTTTTAAGAAGAAACAATTTTGAGACATAATTTTTTCATATTTTTATATGGTATTATCATATTGTTGAATAAAATTTTTGAACAATATGATTTTCTTAAGATAAAGCTATATGCCATAAGAATGCTTAGCCTATACAACCTCTTTTATCTTATATAATAAAAGTTTGCAGCTTTTTTTTATAAAAAGATAAATTAATTTTTAAAAAATTACCACAATGACAAAATTTCAAATATTTCATTGCATATTCATTCATTCATTCGAATAGGGAAGGAAAGTCCGAGAGGGACAAGAAGAAGTGGATTAGTTTTTTTTTTTTTTTTAACCACATGGTGAAACGGTAACTATCAAGTCTGATCCAGGAGAGACCCGAGATCAAACCTCATATTTGGCCTAAAACACCAAGAATATATCCAACCACCTGTAAGTCGGGTATACTAAGATCCTATGATTTTAGTGAAGTGGATTAGTTATCAGTTAAACAATCGCCGCATGACTCGTCGCTGTCCATTTACACCCCCATTTCTCCAACCCACAACTAAAACACAAATAAAAAACGGGGTACGTCGATGGTTAGGAGAATCGCTCGGTATGCCGTCCAGGCGTACCTGGAGTTCCGGATTGAACTGTTAGTGAGCCAACATCAGACGCCAACACAGTACCAGACATGTATCAACAAATTACAAATTAAGAAGAACACAGTACGAGACATGGATCAACAAATTACAAAATTAAGAAGACTTTAAGAAGACTTGTTGGGTTGTTTGACATGGTAACCACCAGATCGGTTCAAACTTCCGAGATTTATGCCGTTATCAAAGTTGACCGTATAATTTGTAAACGTGAATGTAAAGAGGGAAACAATAGAGCGTAGTGAGGTGTAAATTTGGTCCAGAAAATATTGGAAATTCTGGTATAATGCGAATGAAATTTGATAAAAAAATTGAGTTTTAGTTGTTAATTTTAAAATTGTGGGTGATTCAAGTGTCTTTGATGTGGTTGAATCTATTTTCACCATTAAAAATAAGATTCAAGCATTTTTACTGTCAGAGTTTTTGGAAAAAAAAAAAAAAAAAACATTTTGTTGTCAAGTTTTAAGATTTTGGGTGACCCAAGGGTTTTTTTATATTGTTGAATCCATTTTTCACTATCAAACACAAAATTTAAACACTTCTGCTGTCAGAGTTTTTTTGAAGAAAAAAGCCTGACGGCACAATAGACAATGCCAAACAAAAGGAGTCCATTAAAAAGACCCACTAGGAACTTTGAAGAAAATGACACTCTCTGACACTTGAGAGTATAATGGTGAATGAGCATGGGACACTTTGACAGACAAGTATAATGGTGAATGAGCATTTTACAAAGTCTTAATTCATTTATACAAGTTTTGGAAAATTTCCTGGATTATTTTCGGAATACTTCATGGTTTTTTCAGTGTGTTGAATCCATAAATACAGTCAAAATAGATTTTAAGCAACAAAAATTAAAATTTCACCATATTTAAACAAATGCCCTTTGCAATATGGGTAATTTAAGTAATACCCCTTTACAAAATAGATAGTGTAAGTAGGAGTTTTGATTTTTTTATGAATTTGTTGATACACTTGACTAAGATTATAATTTATTATTTTTAAAATATATTTTTAATGCATAAAATAGATTCAACACTCTAAAAAAATTTCCTAACAATCTAGTTAAACCAATTACAAAACTCAGACACATTTTAAAAAATCTTTTCTAAACTTAAAAAGAACCCAAACATCTATATATTAATTAAATTGCTGCTGCCTTATTTAATAATAAGGAATAGTGGACATCGATTTGATGAGTGAAGAGAATAGATGAGATTGTTTTTATATTTCTGCGGCTGATGGTGTCATTACAGACTATGGGACTGTCTGTTGGTAATACTTTAATGAAATTGCAGTATTATTGTATTGTGAGTACTTTCGTTGTGTTAACTTGATTGCAGACCCCTGGTCTGCAGCAGGAACTAAGGGAGAAGACGTTATACATAGGGTTGACCACTAATGAAAGTCCTTTTGTGTGCAATGTTTATTGAATCATCGCTTAGCCAAATGGTCAATCCTCACTCAACGTATCATGCTCTATTGTACCATGACGGTAGCATTTTTCATTAGAACACAATTAATTTCAAAATAGAGAAAATGCGAAGTAATTGAAAGTACAGTAATATTATGATGTGTACAGTAATATTATGATGTGTAACGGAGTCCCTGTCCTGATTCCTTTCTACTTAGCCTTAGCAATTATTTTCCGTACTTGTAAACGGCTAATGGAATCTACCCGAGTGTTCAATACTAAGTTTGAAGAACAAATCATCTCATTAGACTTTTGAAAGACAGCTCATTCAATCCACAACTCAATCTCATGAACTACTTCAATGCCATGAACTGTATTGCAATACTTATCTTGACAACAAAACCATCAGTGGGCATGTGCCCTTTCCTTCAACCAACCAACAGAAATATTAGAATCAGTCAAACACGAAATATTAGAATGAGTCAAACACTTCAGTTTGCAGGAAAATGTTTAGCTCACTGTTAATCCCTGAGGGTTAGTTCAATTGATTGAGATCTCATTGCTAAAGCATTTTGCCATTGGGAGGCCACATGGTCAATTCTCCTTGACACCCTAGGGGTTAGGCTCTGATTAGTTTGACCAGCAAGATGTGATCCCTTTGGGTGGATCTGCCTGGATTTTCCTTGGATATATATAATATATAATCCTAAGGGTGGGCTAGTTCAAATAGTTGAACCCTAGAGTTACCAGCCACGGGTTCAATTCTGCCTCAACACCCTAGGGGTTAGGATCTGATTAGTTTGACCAGCAAGATGTGATCCCTTTGGGTGGATCTGCCTGGATTTTCCTTGGATATATATAATATATATAATCTCAAGGGTGGGCTAATTCAAATAGTTGAACCCTAGAGTTACCAGCCACAGGTTCAATTCTACCTCAACACCCTAGGGGTTAGGATCTGATTAGGTTGACCAGCAAGATGTGATCCCTTTGGATGAATTTGACTGTATTTTCCTCGGATATATATAATATATATAATCCCAAGGGTGGGCTTATTCAAATAGTTGAACCCTAGAGTTAACAGCTTGAGTGAGCTCCAATGGTTAAGAGTATGTGTTTCCTCGTAAGAGGTCACAGATTCAAAACCAGAGGGGGGTGTAGAGTATGTATGCCTTCGTAGACTTAGCAGTGAAATCGCTACACAGAAGTGAGTCCCTTGTCTCATACACCAAACCTTAAAATTGGATACTAATAATAATTAAATATAACTAATGTGCAAACTATATAATCTATGGAATCTACCAAATAGCCAAAAATGGAGGACTGGAAAACACATCGAGGACTGGAAGACACAACAGCTTCCAAACACACATGATAAACGACGAGTTACACTATGGGTACAAGGACATAGAGAAATATAAGCAAAACTTAATGAAATGTTCTTCACAAAAAGAGGGTGTTATCAATTTATACATAGAATTGAAACCTAGTGACTACCATGCAGGACAAAAGAATTGGCCTGACTTTCTATCAACATTATCTGAAAAAGGGAATCCTAGAAATTCAAGCTTTGAACTGGAACTATATCAGCAGTCGATCTCGGATGCACATCTATCACCTCGTGTGGATTAACGTATAAGAATGTAATCGATTTGATTACCACAAGAGCAATTAGCAATAAACTGTGAGGCATATTTACTACAGTGAAATGGCCAATGAAGTACAAGAATATAATCAATTAAATTAACAAATGTAGCCCACCGCTCAAGTTTTGACAGATTATATTTTTATGTAGTAATTCCCAATGTTAAAATGAATACCTACCCGAACCCAAGCCAATGAAAAAAGGAATACTTGTCCACCACTTTGCCATGATAAGGGGCGATGAAAGTATGGGAAACAAATACTCCCAGGTGATCCAAGTTCCTCTTCTATTACATGCTTTAAGCTGGGCAGTTAAAAAATTAAAAAATAAGTCAAGATTGTCTAATTTCGTAGGTCTGACTTCGATTTTCCTGCCTTTTTCAATTCAGTGCTCAAATTAATGTTCTGTACGATATGACACGATGCCAATACAGTCATCACCTCTATAGTGGGGAACCAGCAATACAAAAAATAGCTCTTTGAAGCTTGTTATTGAAGTACCAACTCCAGTTTGCTTCTCTTGGAAGGGATATTGGATGTTTGTGATCCAGAAAGAAATTGTGATGAAGTTGCTGTCAACCTACTTCACTGCAAGAACACGTGTGCTTCTTAAAAGAAACGGCTCAATGTTGGATCCTGTAGCTGGTCAAAATTGTGTCCTCAAAAAGAATAACTGTTTTAACTGTTAAGGCGGCATTCAAATGAATACAATATGAATCTTCCAAAAATACTCTACATAAAATTTTGCTCCAAGAATCCCACTGAAAATGCATTCAAGGCAATGACCTTGGTAAGCTGACATGTTCAAATGCCAAGAAGCTCCTGCTCGGTACCCCAAAAACCTCTTCCCTAGTGACTGCAAATATGCATTCCTTTTAACATAGAGCTGTTCCCCAAACTGAGATAATCCTATGAACCGGATGGATGCTCTGGGCCACCATCACCTTGTGTGAACTTCTGCTGAGATTGTGTATGCCCTGCCAACTGTGGATGTGATGGGCCTGGGGCAGGTGCTGCAGAAGGTACAACACCTTTACCTGTCAGTACAAGACCCCATCTTGTATGGAAAGAATGTAGGAACAAATTCTTAAATCAAATAGCGTCCATGTTAATCATACCTGCTGATGGAACTGGTCCCTGTATAACTGGTACAGCTGCAGCGTACTGTTGAGGCATAGATGTCATGGCACCACCTCCAGGCCCAGGAAAATGCACAAGATGAGGTCCCTGAACTCCATAACCTTGATGGGTGGGAAAAGCAGATCCAGCTTGCAAAGCTTGGCCCATATGAGTGTAAGGATATACTGGAGGACTAACAGTTCCAGATGCACCATATATCTGAGGATATTGAGGTGCAAGATAAGGATTGTAAATATTCTGCAAAGATAAAGGCCGAAATTCATAATAAGATGGTCAGAAAGATATTTGTTAACAATATATGGTAGTAGAAGGCAGGAATAAAGAACCAAAATTTTCCAAATTGAATCCTGGTCTTGGGGTACAAAAAGCCCTTTTCTGAGAACAGAGCTGCACCTGATGGTAAGCAATGTCTGGCACATAGGTCGTATACCTGCCATACCATGTTAAAGGAGAACGTAAGAGGTTGAGCAACAACCTGATTTACATCACTGTAAATAAAATTATCTGTAAACAAAAAACGTGAGAGAAAAATGAACACACCCGTATGGAGGATATGCAATGCCCTGCTGATAGGTATACGGATAAGATGGGGGCAGAGTTGGGCCTCCAGCATAGGCTTGTCCAGGTTGAGAAACCCCAGAATAGGGGCTCGCAAGGTGCAGCCGTCCTACAAGATAATAGACATCATCTCAATGTTGAAATAGTTCTCTGAGGGAGAGAAGATTTTAAAAACAAGTTTTCTCTCTATTGTATTCAGAACCATAAGAATGTAAGCATGTCTCCCCCAACACTTTCGTCCAACATGACTGTGGGGCAATTAAGGTATACTTGTATGTGCACATTTTCAGAGGAAAGTTACGAAATATTTGTTTACAACTCTCTTGGAATGATTGAAGCACCACATTTCTCACCAAGGGTAACCATGATCAAACTTACAGAGGCTATGACTAGACCATCACCAGAGACAGAGACAAGCAATTTCTCATCTAATGTTCCAAGGGTTTTCAAAGCAAATATGTATCTAGATGCGAGTTATATATATATATATATATATATATATGAACATGGAAAATGCCCTTTGATGCTTCTACATACGAACTAAGACTGTCAAAAATGTTGCAGAATGCATAGCTTGCTGGAATCATTCCCAAATTCCAGAACCAGAAATTGAATATAAAAATGTCCAGCTGACCTGGATGTTCCAGCTAATATATTAATAGAATTCATTACAATATACAAATTTTCCAGCACTAAACTAAAAGATTGTTTATCCAAAACCTTTCTTTCAATTTAAGGATGGATATGTTGGTGCACTAATTGGAAGAGCGGATAGCCGTGAACCTGTAAAGATAAGGAGAAATATCTTCAAATGCATAAACACAATCTTTTCCTATGACCTGTACCCTCATCAAAAAGATATCAACAAGCTAGTTTGTAGTGTTCACCAAACTGGTCCAGATAGCTACATGAGACCATGGAGAGAATAACAATGGACAGAGAGGTACCCTTGCAGCTATTGATCAGTGTTTACGTTTGTTTCAGGAGGCATTGCAAGCACACCACCAGTTATGAAATTCCAAGTCAGAGAGGCCTGATTATCGCTCAGGATGATGTGCAAGCACAAGTGGCAGACCTCTGCAACATAGTCTAAGAAGTTATAGGTGGAGGTTCAAGGAATGCCAGTTAAAATGCAGTAAAGATTTCCAGCTTTCTATTGTCTCTTATTCAAACTATAATCACTCCTGTTCTTGTACATCCACTTAAACCTGGTAATTATAAACACTAAACAAGGCTACTCTGTTATTTTCTATACTCATAGTAATAAGCCTCTCCCTTAAGGCAATATCAGGTCCCTTCCGATGTAACATTTGTTCTGATGAACAATAATTTCATTCAAAGTAGCATTTCAAGAAATACACTGTTCCAATTTATGAATGCAATTAGTAGAAAAACCGAATCTTCAAGCTCTTCCAGTGTCCAAAGGTCATTTAGCCCGCCACAGAAGCAGAGGGTGGGCATTTCTGCAAATCCATCAAGAACTCGACAATAACACCAGTTCTGGCAATTAATGAAGAGCTGGCAGCATTGCTCCTGATTTTCCATATAATATGTATTCAGGGCGCTGGAAAAGGACGCAATGTTCAGTGTTGACTATGACACTGGAAGGAAGCCAGGAGCATTGATAATCCTTCTCATTCAATAAGGCTGAAAAGTGATGCAAAAATGTGAGCCTGGCAAAAAACAACTAGAGCAATCTTTGTCAATCTTAGTAATTACCAGGATCCAAAACTCAGGGCTTGCAAATGTTACAAACAGGCACACCAAAATACTAGAAAAAGAAACTACCAGCCCTACCTTGAGGAGTGGAGGGCCGAGGCCGGCCAAGAGAAGCTATGTTGCAGTTGGCCCTTCTCCCATCTATAACAGGGGTTGGATCCATGCATGCTCTCCTTGCAGCCTCAGGATCTCGGAAGGTCACCTAAACCCATAGCACAGGAAAATAACAAAACAAGCCCATAAGGCCAATCTGTACCCCAAAAGAGGAAACCATTGCAGCCATGCAAATCTGAAAGAAAATTGAAAACCTCCACATATGCTAAAACCCAAAGGAAAAAAAAAAAGGTTAAAAAACACTCACAAAACCATAGCCTTTGGAGCGTCCAGTGTTCTTGTCAGTAATCACCACAGCCTCCAGAATCTCCCCAAATTGCTCAAAATAACGACGCATGGTCTCTCTTTGGGTCTCCCATGCCAGACCCCCAACAAACACCTTTGTAAGAGTTGTATCCCCAAACTGCTGTGAACCACCTGTTGTTCTCATGTACTGCTGGTATGCCATCCCTATAAAATCCTTCCTATTCTCTGCCCTAACACCCTCCTCCTTCCAGTGATCTAAACTTACCTTGAGATTCGCCCACACCACAAACAAGTATAAAACCGGCCTGCCCAAAGGGGCAGCTTCAGAACACTAAACTAATCAATTTGCCAGCTTCATATCCTTGCTTGCCCACCTGTTCAATCTCAGAAACCTCATAAAACAATTCATACCCACTGCACCTTTTTCTTGCCACATGCTATTATTCTCTTTGCTCATAAATTATTAATTTAGGTCGTCTATGCCAGCATAAACAGCACAACAGCAAATGCCCGCAGTCCTATGAGCTTGAAAATGCAAGGATCGATAAAGCAAGAAAACACCTAGTCTCCAGACTATATGTATACATATTAAAACAATTGACTCATCGCCATGAGAAAAGCTTAGCAGCTGTGGCAATCATTTGCAGGATCAGAACATCCATTTAAACCATGCAGCAACGAGCCAGCCAGCCCATGAGATGGGCAATCTATATATATTATTTACTGTCCGTTCACCATAAAATAAATAAATCTCTATACATACATATATACATTACATATATGTATAATATATATTTTTGTATATCTGTCTATGTCGATATATACAAATGGTAGATTCTAGCCGAAGAGGCTCCACCTAAAACAACCTCTGAAAAATCATTTCCCAGTGGATTGCGAGGATTTTGTGCATTAAATCAGCGCATTTACTACGTATTCATCATTTTCAGAGACAATCAAGCATCCTTACCACCTTGTCACACACCTAGCCTTTATAAATAACCCGCAACTTCAGCCCATCTTACCGACCAACTGTGCTTGCTATCCACTCGATGAAAAGTACGTGCACGTTGTTTAATGCCAATCTCCTTAATCCCCGGCCCTGCTCTCACTCCCCCCGAAATAATAGTAATTTTGTATTAACAAAATTCAATTTTTTGCGGATTTTTTAATTTCGCGAATAGCGTGACGCACGAGGTTAGGGGGGACCGCGTCCCAATGAATTTTTTACTCAACTAATAATATGAAATTCATTTCCTACCAAAAACCTTTCCCGTTATACTGTATTTATATAATATTGTTGAACGTGCCTGCCTCGCGCCACGTGTCAGTCTTGTGCAGACGAGCCAGATATGCTATGGGCGTGACAGCCACTCGGAGCGCGACGCGTGGCGAGAAGAGGCCGTGACCGGGAGAATCCGCTATATAACTGCCTCCACGTACGCTAAGGGAAGAGGGAATCGCAGTCGCATTGTCCAACGAAGACGAGCAAGATTCCGTTGGGGGGTGGTGTGTACGAGGGAAGGGCAACTTGCAAGTACAACCGGCCCATTGTATTCGCGGGGGGCCTGACGACGGGAAATGCTTGAGGGATGATTTATTGGCTTTGACTATTTCAACGATTCATCTTGTGATGTCTAGTTGTCCACCATTACCTAATTCCTCTTTGCATCGGGTTCCTCGTTGAGGCCCGGTGGTTTATTGTAATATTTAGTCTTAGCTTCCATGGTTAGTGGGGTTTATGTAATAATTAGAGACTGGTTTTTAAGTGTGATTTTTTTGGAAAAAATTATTTTTCGATTTAATTGGTTTAGAATTTGGCAAGGATTTATTTAAATTATAAGTTTGACAAGTAAATTCTTCATAATTGAAACGTGTCTTAAGGGTTTTTGAAGGCGTTGAAGAATTTTGAGGGTGTTGAATCCATATATGGAGTGCAAAACCACTTAAATAACATAAATCAAGATTTGACTACAATTTTTTCATTGAATTTTGGCTAAAAGTCTTTTGGAAACTCCAAAAAGTCACACTTAAATACTACTCCAATATTTACTCTGAGCTTCCATGATTTGGTGTAATTGATTCATAACTTTTGTGTTTCTTTTTTATAATTAAGAGTCATTAATTCATATTTACATAATTATTTTTTGTTTAGAATTCACATAGTCAAATTTGGAGAGGAGTTAAAAGATCTACCACATTATAAATGAAGCATATCATGCTCAAAGTGTTCTTAGTCAAATTCTACTCCAAATCTAGTTGGAATCAAGTCGAGTGTTCTTAGTCAAATTATACTCCCATAAACAAGAGGGTGGAATATCACACACTCAGTGTTTTTAGTCAAATTCTACTCCAAATCTAGTTTGAATCATGTTGAATGTTCTTAGTCAAATTATGCTCTGAATCTAGTTGGAATCATGTCAAAATTCCACGTTCCATCTCTGTGAGAGGAATTTTGTCCATAAAATCTGGCTGCTAGGAGTTTTGGCCAATTTTAGTTCTCTAAAAGAATGATCATGACACATCAAAATGAAATTCATTAGAAAAATGAGGCAATTTGAATACCCCATATCGAACAAAAAGATCCCCTACATCAATTTGGCATCTAATTAGATTATAACTTCAATATTTTTCATTATTATAATTTTTATTGTTTTTAAAAATGAATGTATCTTCATAAATGTATAGAACAACATAATGTAATACATATTTTCAATTAATGGTCAATTAATCTATTATATAATAATAATAATAATAATAATAACCAAATTAGTGTACAAAATCCATTTGTTTATAAGACAATATATTTGCCTCAATATAATGTTTTGATTGCTAAAATCCATAAAAAAATACATACTGTACTCTCTTTAGATTTAAACCTATAACCTTTTACAAAAAAATACATATTCTTAATAAATAAACTCATTCAAATTACAACATGAATGAAATACCTCTTAAATTATCTCTTTTTCCCAAAATTATTAACTAAAAAACAAAACAAAAAATCAAAACCCTACTAATTACAAGGCCCTCTATATGATCCCTCTAGAGCATCTTTAAAAAAAAAAAATCATCCCACTAACCATATATGATCCCTCTAGAGCATCTTTGAAAAAAAATATATCATTATCCTTGTAACCATATATTAACCAGAGCATGTGGAAAAATCCCATGCAAAACAATGACGAATGAAATCTATTATCATGATCCTAAGCCCAATGAAATCTATTATTATGGTCCTAAGCCCACAATGGATGAATGGGGCCTCCTCCTTAAAACAAAGGTTCCCCTCTTCATGCTAGCTCGTGCCTCCACGTTAGTAGCGTTTATGCGGGCCCTACAACATTGGAATTAGTTTTTTTAAATGGTCAAGGTTTTGTGATTAGGCCTCCTCACATCTAACCAATGCCCTATAGAACATGCAAAATGAAGAGATTCTCTCTATGTGAAGTATATCATTGGAGGACAATGGTACCTTTCTACGTTCTCAGGGAACAAAAGTGAAATGTTAGCTTCCATAGTGATAGGGACTTACGATGTAATCCTATTGCTTTATGTTCTTTTATTGATTGCCCACCTTGTACATGACTAGAATAGGAAGCCCCATACCACAAATATTTAAAGGGCCTATGTAGGGTCCCCTTTTAATTTTGGGATAAAGTGTATGAACAAAGGGGAAATTATGATGAGTGAAAGCGAGATGATGAGACATGGAAGTGCCATCTATAACGGTCAAGAGAGGAAAGAATTTAGAAGGAAGCTTTAAACAACTAGCAACTTAGCTGTAGGTTAAATTTGAGAATATTGAAAATAGAAAATGACAAATGGGGTGGTTAGGGTGGTTTCTTTCTCGTAAAGTGGAGTTAGGGTGGTTTCTTTCTCATAAAGTGTCATTGTCAATTGTTTTGATTACAACTAATTTGAATGATAGCTTCCAAAATCGTGTGGAAATTTCTTTCCAAGTATCAGGTAATGAATCTCTATCTCAAACTTATATCCATTTTTTAAGTTTCAAATAAATATCATATATAGTTTGAGACAAGTTCAATCTTGAGGTATTGAATTGAGAGAGCTTTTCTTGAGATTATTTTATTAAGTTAGATGTGGATTAACTTACTTTAAGGCTTTGATCATGCTTAGCATTAGCCCTTAAGATTTTACTAACAATTAATTTTAAAAGATTGCAATCTTATTAATTAACAAGGCTATCTTAATAGTAGTTAATTTTAAAAGATTGCAACTTTATTAATTAACAATGCCACCATTACTTGGGTGGAACAAGAGAATAAAAGTTGTAGATTTTTTTCTCTTTCATTATTGCTGCATTTTCATGGTAAGGGAATGGTCATTAATGTTGATGATCACTTAAGTGATCTTCAAAGTTTACATTTGGTGACTGGTTGATTTTGCATCACACTATTGAAATAAATAACCCCACTTGGTGTTCTGGATGACTTTAAGGATAATGATGTTGGAAACAATAATTAATATTGAGAGGGGGTGAATTAGTATTAAGGCTACTTTTAATTTTAGTGTCAATATATACTTACATTTACTTTGGTAACTATTCATGTGATCTATTAGCAACATACTATGTGAACAATAAATTAAATCAACACATGAACATCATGACAACACCATGTGCAGTATACACATATGAACAAGGAGATTAACGTGGAAACCCATAAAGGGAAAAGCCACCAATATTTTCTTATTATGATGAAAATCTTAAGCCACCACTCAAATTGCATCATTTATTTTCATGAGCATCAACTCACAGGAAGCACTAACTCCCTTATGTGTTTTTCTAGCTCCCACTAGCCAGAAGCACCCACTCCCTCTTTGCAGACACCTGATCAACTTATAAGAAGCACTAACTCCTTGATTTCCAACTTGTAGGAGGCACTAACCCCCAAGTTTTTCTTTAGACACCCACTCAAATGGAAGCATCAACTCCTGTTTTGTAGGCACCAACCTACTGTTCATAATGAACTTATTGCTCTTTGTTTTGGCTCCCACTTGGTCTGATTTCAAATATGTATTAACCAATTCTTAACCCTTTGTTTTCCTCAACGGACACACTTAGCAAGCCTCTTCTCTTCAGCAACATCCTCAACACTTGGCCCTTTGTTCTCAACCCTCTCGACAACACTCATAGCTCTCAGCCCTCATAAAGTCTGCATAAAAATTGAACTCGGCCTGCTCTACTCCACAGGCTCTCTTGACCTTTCTCTATAGCTCGCTCTCACATAGAGTTATCCTCACACTCGATTAGGTTGCATTCCCACCCAGTCTCACTCTATGTTACTATGTCTTGTTCCTATGTAACATAGGGATTATGCATGGGCTCATGTCTGCTTCACACTGTTGAGGGAGTAATACAACATGGCTCACTAATATTCATTAATAACCAGAGTATGGACAATTTACTACAACAATAGGCACGTATGGGCATAATTTACTACAACAATAGGCACGGGTATGGTCTCCATTGGTGCTTGGGAAGGCTCACATGACTTGAGAAGAAAGAACTACATCACGCTATAAACACTCTTAAATTCTTTAGAATGGCTCCCCTTGCCTATAACTAGATTGTTTTACAAACACTATGCTTAGGAATGGCTCCCCTTATTGTGGACCTTGTTTCAATGTGAAGAGAGCCATAACTAAATCCATCAACCTCTACCAACTCCATTAAACTTCTACACTTGCTTGATCATTATTTTCTTTCAACCTAGCAATGTTGTACCCATGCTCCTTAACTGCAGATTGAAGTCCATACACAAATTGATACAAAGTTGAGTCTTTGTAGATCATGTATTACACTATTGTATTCACCGCCAATAACACTCGATTCAAACTTTGGAGAACCTTAACCTCATCCATTTCAATCTTTAGCCCTTTAGTGAAAATGATCAAGTGTTGAGACCATAGGACAAACAACAGAGGAGCTCAAACTTTATTCCACTGACTGAGCTCTCACACCCTTACAGACTTGGAGTCATATGCTTGAGGGGCTAAAACTAGGAGCTAGCTGAAAGGAGCTTAACTCAATGATTTGAAGGACGAGAGACCTTTTAGTTTGTATGTGGTTCAAAGGGATCAAGTTTCCATGCCTTTAACTCTTTGGGACCTTTTTCTCCATACGATGGGACCCATGCTAGTGCCTTTAGTCGTAAATTTCTTTCTTGTGGGTTTGGAGGTTCAAACATTATTTTCCTTTCTAGTGCTATGTAGGCCCAAGTGACCAAAAATCTCGAGTAAATGAATAGTCCTGAAAATTTTGAATAGCTAGATGACATCATCGAGACCATGTGGCCACATCATCATCATTGCTAACTAATTATCATGTTCCATCTTTCTACTTGCGCTAGGTCCCACATTGGTTGGGAGCTCGGAGGTCAACCCACTTTTCTGCTGTGTGCCAACCTTTGTCCCTGACTAGCCTGAAGACTCAAATATCCTGAAATGATAAAATGTGAAGACTTCACCAAACCAAACCCATGGCATGAACATCAAATATTTGTTTCACATCATCATACTTATGTTACATCTACATTCATGCTGACATCATCAATTCCTACATGGTGCCACGTGTCACCTAGAAATATGCCACTTAGGCACTTGAAAGCTTTGAAAGTGCATGTTACATGTCCCATGCCTAGGATGTCATGTCACTCTATGTTGATGTCATTTTTCCACCCTATCACTTATGCAGAGGAGGGGTTTCTTCATAAAGTGTTTAAGGTTGAAGTCCAGTGGAAACCATTGAGTGGTTTCGAGAGACCGCCCCCTCCAATTTTGAAATCTAGGAGGGGGGTCCCTCAACTCATATTGACCATTGATCTAAGAGAGTGGTTTGGGCATAGATCTAAATGAGAGACCCCTCCTTCATTTAAATCACAGTGGGGCTTGGGCCCCCTCAAACCATTAGATGATGGCTTGGAATACGTGTCATTCGATCTTCTAGTGGATGTATTCCACCTTTCGAAGCCATGTTGTCATCTTGGTCAGACCTAAATCCTAGTGGATATTGCAAGCTTGAATGTTGACTATGCGCCACTTGGATTTTGACTATGCGCCCACCTGTGTGCTAATGGGGCCCTCTGATTGGTCATATGCAGAACCACATAAGCGTTGAACCCTAAACTTTGACTATTCATAATTGTTGATCATGTAGGTATTTTTTAGAGTGGCATACACCATTGGAAATCTCTTTCTAAGCACTATCAAACTATGTCATTTCTAGTAGCATCTAGGCTAATATCTTAAGGCATAAATTCCTTCAAATATATAACACCCTTAATGCTTGAACCAAGGCTCCAACTCCAACTGAACATGCAAGATGCTCAATCAATGACACATGGCCATGCTAACAATCTCCTTGACACAAACATCTCATCTATGCATTAGGGTTGACATCACTGCACTTAAGTTGACATCAACGCTAACACACCAATGCATCAAGTTGACATCAATGCCAACACACCAATGCCATCTTCCAACTTAACAATGTCAACAATCTCCACCTTTGGCATTGATGGAACCTCATTATGCTACATCAAGCCATCACAATAACTCATTCTCCTACAAGTTACATCCAATGATGTCTCTATCTCCCCTTGTGGCTGATGTATTTCTCTCCCCCTATGGATGATGACTTTATCTCCCCTTTTAACATCAATGGAAACTTTCCTTATGTGCATTCTCCTTATGAGCAACCAAAGTTTCCTTACTCTTTTCCTTTGTAAACTCCTCTTTCTTCAAGAGTTGATATCTCTCTGATGAGGCACTTGAAGGCTACCATCCAATCTCAGCGACAAACACGATGATTTTCAATCTTGGCCAAAGACATCTGCAAAACAAACATCAACAGAAAAACCTCCTAATATTTGATTTGATTTTTATTTCTCCAAGGAGGAAAAAATTCCCTCTTTGACATCGATGTTAAGGGATAACATTGCCTACTATTAATAAAAAGCATCCTTGTGTCTCTTTGTAGATGTTGCTCTTCTCTAGATCACTGGATATATATGATATGATCCCCCTAAGAATATATTATCTCTTTTGAATGTTCATCTAGTTCTAGACACTCTATGGTTGTTGAATCTACACATGAGGAACAATGGCCAATCACTCTTATTTACCAATACATATTTTCACCAATACAAGTTGCAAGTGGTACAACTGCTACTGCAAATACCAATTGTTATTATTTATGATGCAACTTTAGCTTAATCTTCCACTGTTGTTTTTTCTTGAGTGACTATGTTCACTCATACTGAGCATACTAGCCATCAACTCTTTTTGCTTTAAGAAAAAGCTACTTCAAATAGGCACTGCTTCTTAAATACCATCAAATGCACCAAAATTTTGATACCAATTGAAGGATGCACTAATAAAACTCCCATGACATCTTCTCAAAAAGAGATGTCCAATATATAAAAGGTTTCTCCAACCAAACCGAAGACTATTAATTGACATAACGATCTGTTGATGGTGCTGGATGAGCCAACATATCAGGGGATCTCCCTAGCAAGAAGTACCAACTAGAACTCAGATCGTTTGGAGTAGGAGTCCCAACAATGGGTAGTAAAAAAATGCCTTGATTGCAATAACGCACAAAGGTAAGTGTGATATCTTTGTCAGAAGAAAGTGTGTGACCTTGTAGCAAGTCAAGTGAGATGCATGGGGGTTCTAAAACATGGAGGGGAAAAGAAAGTGTGTCCCTTAGAAGCTTGTAATAGTACGCAACTTGAAAGGAACAAACGAGGGGAATGACATCACAAGATGGAAAGTGGAATAGTCCACAAACCAAAGTGATGGGTTAAACCAACAACGTGTCTGCAACAAGATTCATACAATTGCATACAAAATAGTTCATACATAGATGCGTGAGCTAAATAACATACATTTCTAAAGAAATCAGAATAGTCCAACTACAATAATAACATATGCATGAAAACATGTTGCCTCTGTATATATATATATATATATATATATATATATATAGTGAAAGTTCCATCCATACATACACATTGACAACCACTAGCCCCAATAGTGGAACATTACAGTAAACACCGCCAACTCCTCCAAAGAGAAGTACTTGCTCTACACTATGGACAAGCCAAGGCTCGTCACAATACTCTCCAAGCCTTCTCTAAGCAATGCCTATCCAAAAGCTTGGATCCCAAGAGCCTCTACTATGAGTTATGAGGTTTTATATATAGCAAAGGGTGGGTTGACAAATGACATTCCCCTTTGACTCTTGGACTACTCTCATGATTCTTCACATTACAACAGTGATTGTTCGCATTCCACTAATGACACTTGGAATTTCACTTACAACATATTTACAATAATACAATTTCCACATATACCCATGTGGGACAAAAATAGGCTTGAGTTACCCTGCCCTCTCCCGCTCCTGCCCTGCCCCCGCCCCTTATTCTGTGATCTTCTCTTGTCTTTTGACCTTGGATTATCCCTCATCCTGTCTCTGCTCTTGGATTTTAGTTCTATTTAACCCTTTTTATTGTTCTCTTATGATGATAAGATAACCATATATAAGGATAGTAAGAATCTCTTTAAGCCTTAGTTAATCGACATTATTAACATGTTATATTATTAAAGGATTTTTAAAGGATGATAAACTTTATTAATGAATATTCATTTAACCATTTAGAATTTCTCTTTAGTCCCTTAATAACCTTAAAATAATAATAATTGTTTAATTGTTTAGTAGAGTGAGCCCTTAATAAACAATCTTAATTTAATTAATATTTAACTGAAATACTATTTAGTTTACTGTCATTAAATATTAACAATTAAAAATATAATTGAATATAACCCTAATAACCTTAATAACCTTAAAATAATATTTTTTAAAGATATTGCCCCTTTCCTCTAAATTAGACCCTTATTAGGTTAACTTTTTAATCTTTCTTATTATTTCCTTTAATATTAATAAGATTAATTTAAATTTATACAACTTTAACATTAATAATATGTATATTATTTTATACTCAATTATATGAAGTAAAAACTAAGATTTAGTTAATCAGTAATATAATATAATTAAATAGGCTTCAAACTTAATAGAAAAAGTCAAAGAATGTTAGTCTCTTGAATATAAATATATTAGGATCTAAAAAAAAAATTAAATTTACTCTAACTAACCAATTAAGTGAACCTTCTTGATTTATTATAAACTATTAAATTTAATAATAAAATTAACCAAACTAACTTTCCCTATCCCTATCCCTCCTTCTAAGTACAATTTCTTGGTCAAACTTAGTGTTTCCTGGTCAAATATAGTTGTTGTTGGTCCAATATACCGTTGGATGATTTGCTCTCTCTATTTAATTCGCTGCCTTAGTCTGATTTTTCAACTTGTCCTAACGATGAACCACACTTGTTGGTACGAAATGCATCAACAAATATATCATGATGTGATTTTACCGAAAAATATTCTCAACATTGATATGGATCACAAAAGCCTCAACTCAATAAAGACAAACAATATTACTCAGGGTCTGGGGGAAAGACCAAATTGGTAACCTCCTCATATGGTCTTCAGTGACAAACTGATACCAAGCTTGGTATTATGCTATTGTGTCCTCGTACTATTTGATGACATCTTTGCCGAAATAGACTCTTGTCTCCATGGCTTCCAGGTATATGGTTCTGAAACCTCTGTCTAGCTCATCCTGAAGCATGCACAACATTGTCCCGAATGTGGTTGTACCACTGATGTACCTTTGCATGTTCTCTGCACCGAGTTGCAATTCATCATTTGTGGCTACATGCATCAACTACTCTATGTACTTGTGGACATCCAGCATGACTTGGTTCTTCCTCATGGCCTAGGTGACGGTTCCGATGGAAGGGATATTGTGTGTTCGCACTATGACATCCGGACTCCTGAACAATGTGTATAGGAAGCCTTAATGCTAGTGATGAGAAGAGGGAGCTACTCATAGTTTCAGATCAACATCTGAATCTGTGATTTGTCTAGATTAGCCCCTGGCTTCATCCTCTTGTGCAAGTAAAGAGGGGCTCCCTTGTAAGTCATTGTCCATTTTTGCATGTGAGCAATAGTAGTGCGAATGTCTTTGAGAGTTTGGGTTGTCTACATGCACTATTACCGTAAGTCATATAGATGAACAACCACTTTGTGCACAGTGACAAATATGTTATAAATTGTCTACATGGTGGCCTCCAAAGTTGATATCTCTGCCACTATTGCTTTCTTCATCTCTTTCATGGTGGATCCTATGCACTACTCTGTTCTCTGCCTGCCCTATTACAAGTCCTTCACCATTCGATCATTCTATTCTATCAAGAACTTGACCATTGAACTCGTGGCTTCTGCATAAGCCTTAGAAGCCTCGGTCATGGAAACTGGAAGTATTCTAATGTCTAGTACAATCACCCTTTCTTCTGTGTGTGTATGTGATGTATGACCATCTAGGAGCTCCTTTCTTTGTGCATGTACAATCCTCTGTTGTGTATCATCAAATGTCAGATTGTACACATCCATCTTCAGATCATGATAAAGGATAACAACTTCTCCTTACTCACTTGGGACTGGTTGTGATTCTGGAGGTAGTGGAGACTGTGGTGTGATCTCAGTTGCCCTCGGCATGAGATCGATGTCTTTGTCCTCTAGCTCTTATTCTCTCTCCATATCTGTTACCAACCAAATTCTCAACCTATTGAGCAATTTCCTGAACATGTACCTGCTCGCCCTGTTCTTCATCTGCTAGCTTCTCTGTTGTCTCAACCAATATTTGTGCAGTTTTCTCTGTCAGTGCGCCCTATCCTTCTTTTTGTTCCTATTTATGCCTTTCTTCCCTTTCTCTCCTCCTGAGCTCTTGTTCTGCTTTCAACTTCTTCATCGTCTCTTGCAATCTCCTTTCCATCTTTTCCAACCTTTGCTTCTCTCTTCTCTTCTGTTCTACTCTTCTATCATGTTGTCGACTCTTTGCATCTATCTCCAAAGCTACTCTCTCAACAAGTGGATCTTCTTTGAACTTGTAGCTTTGCTTAGCCTTCGCGCTCTTGCCAATCTTCCTCTTGCCTTTTTCTTACACCGGTCTGTTGCTCACTGTTGTTGTTGTGTTTCTTCCTGTGGTGCTATTGCCTGCATTGATGCTTTCCATTCTACAACCATGCTGACTAATTCATTGAGCCTATAAGAGTTATAGCAGTACCTCCAAGGATCTTCCTCTGGCCAATGACATGCCCCGTGGGTCCATGAGTAGTACACCTTCGCACAGTGGTTCTTGCATATGTAGTGGGGGTCATATGGATTTAAGCTCTTGGTGTCGAACCCAAACTTCTTCAAGTCTTTGGTCTCGAAATCTGTATCTTTCAAGGTACAAATATCGTATAACCCAACCCACAATGGAAGAGTAGGCCATGGTGCCTTCTTCCTCCTATGTAGTCCCACTGATAACCCTATGGAGATGTGGTATGCAACCTCTTACATGACCAGCGTGTCCATGGAAAACCTTAGTAGCTCATGCGGAGACTTCTCTACACCAAACATCCTGATGAGGGTGCCACCGGGTGAGGCATACCAATCTGCAATGTTAAGCAATGGATGTGTCGCTTCTTGGGACATGCAAGGTGGATCTTGTTCAAATATCATCCTGTACAATAGGTCGATGAGGTGGTCACCCAACCTCACCATGATTCCTCGATAGTTGCACCCAGAGAGGAACTTGTAATATATGTTCATATCTTCCTTTTATGGTGTCCATGTCCAACCCATGCCAAGGAATTGTTGTTGTGTACAAATTACATCAAGCAGGTATGCAAACATATAGAATCTTACTTGTCCATCCTTAGGCGGATTTTGAGCATTTGACACATGTGCTTTTAGCTAAAGAGCCAACATGTTTGACTATCTGAAAGGCCTTCCTTCATTTTCCAATTGATTTAACATAACAACCCAACTCTACGGGAAGGTCTTCGTGCTCTCTTGGCCATACAAGTGACATGTGAAGATGACCAAGAGTTGGTAAGCCTTCATGAGTGACTTTGTCTTATAGACTTGGTTGGGTTTCGTCTTGAACTTCGATGTTTCTTTTACCCTATGCTTCATGATGTCTCTAGTGTTTACATTGCTATTTGGAGTGAAGAATAGCGCATCCATTTAGTTCACTGACTACAGAACGTGATACATATGGTGGTAGTTTTCCATCTTGAAGGTGGCAAGTTGTGTCCCACTGGTATTTCTCAATGTCATCATCTTGGGATCGGCTTGTGAGACAATCCAGCGAATTATATCTATGCACGGGAAGGCAAGGTATGTGCATGAAACCCTATACAAGCCCGACTTATGAATATGGACATAGACTTGTCGATCTTCCTAATCTTCCTTGAAACTACCTACAAATATGTCCTTTATTTCTTGCCATGTGATATTCATGTCCTTCTCTACGAATAATTGCATGCTGCATAGATGGGCAAGTTCATTGGCACTTGTTCAACCACGTCCCCAGTGCTTCTCTCTACAGTGTCCTTTGATCCATCTCTCTTAGAAACCATGATACCTATACTGCTGAGAGACTGCTCAATAACTCATGTACCTAGAGATAGAGTGGACACTCATGCCAAGCAAATATGTTGGCTTGAGGGGGCCTGACCCAGGTTCAAAGTTAATTAGCCAAACAAATCCCCTTACTATTAGCCCTTTCAGCAATAGCCTGTGGAGCATGGATTGAGGTCTCACTCGAAGCAGTATGGGGGGATGCTGGAACCAAGTTTCCACACCCTTGAGATCTCTGAGGAGTCAGTTTAATCCAACTGTAAATACCTTTGCGTAGGTCGCTTCGCACACTATCCTAACCTGCAAGGCCTTTGCAATCTATTATAATTGCCTTCATGTAGCCCTAAATAGGGGCTGAGGTGATTTCACACTACCCTAGAAGCGATTTGCGCTACTTCCCCAAGTTATACCATGGATCTTAATTATCTTCTTATAACAGTTAGTTATCTTCGCATAAATAGATACTTAAACTTATATTCACTTTATCAACACATTCATATAAGTTCGTGCATTATATAAACAATAGAAATGTAATTTATATCTGATACATTCAATGCACAAAACAAGAAAAAGATACACATAAATGATTTAAAACTTCTCTCTATTACTTCTCCAAAGGTTACAGACTCGACTCGCCCTGTGCACTTAGCTGCTGAGCCTTCTCCTACTCTAAGATCCAAAGACTCGAATCCACACTAAGATAAGACTCAATTCTTCATCTATTTCCCATTGATTCTTCACTGATTTACAACTTAGAGTCTCGTTAGATTTGTAAAGTTGATATTACATTACAAAAATGACGACAAATAACCCTACAACTCATTTACAATCTTTGTGCTTTGCACCCGCAAAAAGCAGAGTCTTTACATCGGATTTGGTCAAAATATGGGCTTTAAGCCCCAAAACTTTCCTTGGGAGATCCCACACCCAACAAGCCCCCAACACAAACATCGTGACTTTCCCTTGAGTCACTTTGTCGGTGAGGAGATCTTCATGTGGAGACCTCCCAATTTTGTCCAAACCGCTGCAAGGTCGACAGTGCACTGAGCGGCTGCCTATTGTATCTCCTGGACGCGTTGTTCAGAGATTTTTGTATTTGAAGTGCTTCCTTGTATCTGCTCCTATGTTCCTTGCATCTTTTTATAGTCCTGTGCCTCCTTTCAGCTACCTGAAGCACTAAGACTGTACTTTGGTGGGCTAGTCAGATAGTTGGGCCACCCATTTATGGCTTCAACTAACTGCCATTCACTCTTCCTGGGAAATGTTCTCCATTTAACTTTACCAACTGCAATGCGCCTCCATCTATGACCTCCTTAATAACATAGGTCCCACCCAATGCATTCTAAATTTTCCCAGGAATTTATCAAACCTGCTATCATACAGTAACACCAAATTGTTCACCTTGAAGGTGCACAACTTAATATGTTGATCGTGCCATGCCTTTTCATGTTGCTTTTGTACCTGTTGGTGAAAGCCAGCCAGAAATCATTCTTCCTCGAGTTCCTCCAACTGTGCGAGTCTTTCTTCCAGGGCTCCGCAGTCCTTCATACCTGTGAGCACTGCTATGCATAGATTAGGCATGATGTATTCCATCGATATTATGGCTTCCACTCCATAGACCAGCCGAAAAGGTGTTTGTCCCGTTAGTTTCTTACATGTCATCCTATAAGCCCATAATAATGCAGGTATGCGTAGGTCCCAAACACTTCGCTACGCATTGCATACTTTGGTCAACGCAGTCTCTAGTACTTTGTTAAATGCTTCTACTGTCCCATTGACTTGTGGGTGATACAGTGTGATTTTCTAATGATACACCTGAAACTCTTCTGTTAGAGCGCTGATCGTCTCATTCAAGAAATGTGTACCATGGTCACTCATCAAGATCTTCAAACATCCAAATCGTGTCAATACGTGTTCAAACAGAAACTTCACGGTCGTGGCAGCCATGCAATCTTTGACCAACTGCTCTTCTACCCAACGAGTTAGGTGCTCTGTCGTAGTGATAATATATCTCGCACTCGTTTTTCCTTGAGGTTTGATGCGTCTTATGAAGTCGATCGCCCACTTTTCAAAGGGTTGTAGCATTATTTGTGGATTCAAAGGCATCTTGTCCCTCTATGATGGTTTACCTGTTCTTTAACATACATCATAGTGTTGAAAATGCAACAAGATGATGGAGCTTAGTGAAAAGAAGTCGCCTTCACTAAGTGGGCCTGCAAGCTATTTTTGGCGCAAAGTCTATTTTTAGACATATGGATCATGGTCTATGAGTTGCAAGATGATATTTAGTGATGATTGGTCATGCTGGTAAGAATAGATGGACCTCTATTTTTAGACATATGGGTGGAGCCTATTTTTAGACTGCCAGTCAAAAAATAGAACAGTCGAATATTATTAGCTCTTAATAATATTTGGACTATAAACATTATCTTATCCTCTTGCAGCACTTTAGTTCGAGCTACGGATGTGGCACATGCAACTCCAGAAGGAAATAGTTTTCCTAGGGTTAGTATGCTATTGCATGATGACTTCAGTTAGAACTCAAGTGATGAGTTTGGTGGACGTTGAATTGAAGGAGTTTGATGGAGTTGGTTCATTTTGGACCTTAGTTGAAGCTAGTTGATTTAGTCTAACTAACAAATACACTAGTGATGAGTGGTGTGAATTAATTATTAATTAATTCACTAATTATTAACTCATAAATCAATTAAATAATACATCAGTTAACTCAATGCATGGACAGTTCAGTGCAAACAAGTGTTAGAGGTGGGTGAAAGAGTGAGACTACTATCAGTTGTGACTATAGCTGTGCATGAGATTTGCACAATCATTGATTGAAATTTCCAATGAGGATTATGCAGTACAAGCCAAGGGGATTCAAACTTGGATCTCATCTATTCTCAACTTGGATTGCATAGTAGAGGCAGGAAAACAGTGGAGGAGATTTGAACTTGTGACTTGTTCAGATCTAAGCTAGTTTGTGTGTAGCATGTGGAGATAGTACTGAGTACTTGTGAGGAGTATTGTACTATGTATTGTTACATGTTCTCTATCATTATAATATACATATAGTCGGGGGTTTTCAGCTGTATGCTTTCCCCATTACATACTTTGTTTATATGTGTGATTGATGTTTCAATGTGCGCATGCGATTGTTTTTTTAATTCTGCAAATTGATGATCAATGGTAGAGGAGGTTATGTATTACGCATGCATTCTGCAAATAGTGTATAATCAGGATAATCTCTATGAATAAGTGTTATATTATTCAAAATTTCTACATGGTATCAGAGCAAAGTTGATCATCAGATCTATTATTCAGAAAGTGATTACATTTTATTTCCTCAGGCAGAGTCTGTAATCGGGCCAGGTAGCCTCTGGATTCATCCTTCTTTTGGAAGGTGAGATATCTGGTGAATGCCCATATAGTCAATCTCTGTATGAGAAATACTTTGTTCTCATGAATTTTCGTTCAGAAGCAGTTGAGTTTTGAGCTAGTGGAATTCGAATTTGCAGCAGTTTTTTCTTGGTGTCGAAGTTGAAATGTCTTTCAACGGATTGTGATTGGAGTATGCCCTTGAAGGCAGCTCGAATTATCTTGCATGGAAAGACAGGATGGAGGTGATGCTAGATGACAATGGGTTGAAGGCGTTCATAGATGCTGAAGTCCCAAAGCCTACTGATACTACTCAAGTTGAGGCTTGGAAAAGGAAGACAACAAAGTGTCGAAGGATTCTGTTGGAGGGCGTGAAGGATCACATTATATCCAGCCTGCGTGGAAAGGCTTCTCCATACTTGATGTGGAAAGAGTTAACAAATTTATTCCAAAGCAAGAGCGACTAGAGGAAGTTGGAGCTCAAGGATAAACTCAGAAACATTAAGTGTGAGAAAGGAGACAGTATGCCCAAGTATCTCACGAAGTTCACCCAATGCCGGGATCAGCTGGGAAGTGTCGGGGTGATTGTCGATGATGAAGAATTGGTGAGCTTGGCTCTCCTTGGTCTTCTGAAGAGTTGGCATTCCTATGAGGAATCTGTAAATGGTCGAGAGAAATTGCTATCATGGGAGAGACTTTGGTCGGATCTTGTGTAAGAGGAGATCAGGTGGAATACCAAGGACGGATCTTGATTAAAGGCATCTGATGAAGAAAATTGCACTTTGGCTGCCAAAGCAAAGAAGGGGAAGAACAAGAAATCTTCGCATTCCGGTGTGAAAGGCAAGAAGCAAGACATGTCCAAGGTGAAGTGCTTTCAATGTCACCAGTATGGACATTATGCCACAAATTGTCCACAGAAGAAGAAAAATAAGCAAGCTGCTGGATCTGCAGCGGGAGAGGCCTTAGCCTTGCAGTTTGAGCTGGATTTTTCACTGATCGCATGCTTGGTATCAAGTGTGATGGGATTGGTATGGTTCTTGGATAGTGGTGTGTCTTTTCACATGACAGGAGATTGAGATTTTTTTTCTGATCTGGATGAGAAAGATCTTGGAGTGCACATCGAGATGCGTGATGATGGTAGATACAGTGCGACCGGTATCAATACCATTTCCTTTGAGAGGGAGTCTGGTAAACCCTTCGTATTGAAGGAAGTGATGCATGTTCCAGGACTAAAGAAGAATCTTATCTCTGTGGCGATGTTAGAAGACAAGGGATATGATGTTGTCTTCAGCGAGGGAAAGGCTTTCCTACGTAGTAAGACAACTGGAGAAACCCGGAAGATAGGGGTTCGAGTCAAGAACCTTTATCAATTGCATGTAGATGGTTGCACAACAATGGAATGCAAGGTAGAAGGAGTAGTGAGCCGAGATGATGGCGAGCTGTGGCATGGGAGATTGGGCCACCTTCACCATGGAGCTTTGAAGATACTGCAACAGATTTCTACTGGGCTTCCTAAAGGCACTCTTGCACAGTCAGATCAGTGCAAGGGGTGTACTTTGGGAAAATTTGTGAAAGCCACCTTTCACGAGAAGGATATTCATGCCACGA
>APFE031067365.1:0-15827 GCA_000404065.3 Pinus taeda | reverse complement strand
CACTTCATCAGCTTACGAGCCCCGGGTTGACAATTAATACTAGCAATTTAGATAACAATAAATTGACTAAACAGTAGGGAAGGCGAAGGAGTAGATGGTGCAGCCTGGTTAGAAGAAGCAGTTTGTAGAGACAACTATTGCAATTGGTTCAAAAGGTTCACCGTATTTGCATCAACCGATCCAACTATACCATCAGCGTGAGGGCTTGGCTTTGGTTTGGCTACATCAACTGTGGATCTAGGAGCATCAGGTAAGATTTTCCGAAGAGTCCCAGGCTGAGAATATATTAGTTCTAACTGTTGGGCACAAAAGATAGCCTACTCTTCCAAATAAACACTGGAAAGAGAAACATCCTTGCAGATCTCAAGTTGTAATGATTTTAGAAACCATTCGAGATAGAATTCTAGTGGAATTTTGGCTTTGATAAGCCTTTTTCTCCTTCTCCATTCCTGGATACGATCCGAAATGTGAGTAGTCGTGTCCTAATGAAAATTGGCCAGAAACTTAGTTCCGACTTCATAACGGACAGGCAACTGAAAATGGTTTAAGAAAATGTTAGCCAAATCAGCAAAAGAAGTAAAGGTTCCCCCTGGAAACTCTATATACCACTTAGCCACATTTTTGGCTAAAGTGCATTGAAATAACCTCAACCTGTTCAAATCATCGATCAGGAAGTAGGATGAGCACCATAAATGGAATGTGGTTACATGGTCTCCTGGGTCTTCACCACTCTTCCCTTCGAATTTAGGAATATTCGATGGAATCTTGGTTGGGACCAGAGGCCAAGCCAGATTGTACCTGATTGGATCATTCGTCAACTTACTTAAGTCTGGCAGATTAAGCATGGCCAAAAAAGGAAGTTATGGAGGACCTTAGGGATTCCACCCAGATTAGGTGGGGTTCCCAAAAGTCTTAAAAGAATGACCTGGATTTTGAAAGGCACCAGGTTTCCCAAAGTAACTGGTAGAACCTACTGGACCAAAAGGTGGCCCTTGTCATCCAGCAAAATTCGGAGTTTGACCAACTCCAGCCGAAAATCTTCTGTAACCGGTAAAGTTACCCCCTAACGAAGTATTGTAAGGATCTGACAGCCCTTGATAAGGGTTCCAAGCGTTAGCTAAGGGTGAAAAACTCTTAAATGAAGTAATCGAGGAATACGACACATTCCCTTATTGGTTGAAAAACTGATTCCCAGCTCCTATCCCACTAACCGTGGGGTTTGTCCAACTCTGAAAGGGGTTACTCCCTTGACTTGTAAAAGGAAAAGGCATAGACCCTACTATCGGGTTGGAATGTGGTATATGAGCACTTCCAAATGGGAAACCCTGAAAGGAAGCGATCCACTCATCATGGACGTGGAGGCGGTTGATGGTATATTCAATGGAACTAAAGGAATACCTTGAGAGGGCATTCCAAAAGGGAAAAATCCAAAACTGGATGCATTAGCTTAAGAAATTCTCGTTGACAGAATGGAAGTAGACCCAAATAAGGATGTCCTGGGAGTGTTAGAAGGGATGGAAATAGTTCCTCCCCCTTGCACAGATATGGGAGTCTGCATGCTCGCAACACTCGTGGTGGACGACATGCTTTCAACAGTGGTCATCAAAGGGATAGATGTGTGTGGACCTGGGCTCGAAGGCCTGTGAGTCAGAGCTCCAACGTATAACAATATGCCAGGATGATCAGGAGGGAGAGGAGAATTCGAAGCTGCAACTGACTCTGAAAGCTCTTCTACTTCAATACTATCTTCCGACTGGAAGAGTACTCGAGAAAGAACTGGTGTGTTCCTTTCTAACTCTGTAGTAGTACTAGGTCTATCTTGTAAACTAATGCCCCCAAGTGGAGGATAAATCTTCGATGCGCCTGCTACCACTAGTTGAAAACCACTGGCAGAAGCGTTCCTACGCCTTCTAGGAGAAGGCTCTAGACTCACGGGTGAAATCCCAAGAAGTCTACGGGACTGCCGGGATGGTCGGTTAGCCACTTTGAATTATTTTTATAATATCTACTTAAAGACTCAAGAAAATTGAAATTTAGGCCGACTAGGAGCACAGAACACACACTAAAAATGTCCCTAAAAAGATCATCAATCAAACAACTTCCAAGTATTTCCACTCTGGGTGATTAGGACCGGACACCAAAATACAAGAAAATTAATAATAAGGGCCTTCCAAAAATAGACTGGGGTAATTACGCCACAAGTCTACTAGTGAAGCTATCAGAGGTAGTTATGCTGACCTTCAGACAACAGCCTTTGCCATTGCAAGCCCCCAAGCTTCGCAAGGGTGCCCTCCAGAAGTATTGTTGAACGTGATGCAACATCAACCTCAGGTGCCATGGGATTCCCCTCTGCAACCACCTATGTAGATCCCTAGGATAGGCAACTAAAGACACCAACTCGTATCAGAAGTCGGTCGGAACAGTCGTGAGGTAAGATCCAACAAGTAAGACAGGGAATATCTCTCGTCCTTATCTTCACGAACCCTCGTGCTTAACTCCCAGTCACTAAGCTTTCCCAATCTCCCTAACGCTATTGGATTTCACTCTTTAATCAGACTTCTATGTTTTACAATTTAGAGTGGCCTTGGAGATTTTACTCTCCTCTCGCCTAATCCAAGGCCCTAAATAAACCTAAAACTTGTTGGTGTATTTTGATGACAATACAAAAAGTTCCAGTTTATTTTATTAAGTGCTTGATTTTAAGTGGCTATTATTTTAAGTCAAAGGGACAATATGGAAATAAAACCGATGGTGTTTGTATGACACAAAAGAAATTAATGAAAAGCTAACTTTTATGAAATGCACTTGTTTGTTCTTCGATGAAAAACAATTTCTACTTGGGTTCTAAGAAACTTCTATAAAGCAAAAAAAGATGTTTCCTTTTCTTTTCTTATAGCAGACTTCACACTCACAAAAACTAAAAAGACTATTGATGCTTTAATAATGAAAAATTACCCTATTGCAAGGTGTACATGATAATGCAAGATTCTAGATTACTCTAAAAAGAAATGAAGGCAATTGTTTATAACTTTTAATAAGCCAACTTAAGTGTTTAAAAAGAATGCAAGTTTCAAATACAAAACTTTCCTCCAAATAAGAAAAACAAATCTCCAAAAATCACAATTCACTTTCAAAAAACCAAAGAAACCAAAATCAAACTCGGCAAAAGAAAGCAAAAACAATGTTTTTTAAGAACTTTTGATTTTCAATAAACAATGAAAACAACTTTTCAAAAGCACTCAAAATGCCACTAAAGACTCAAAGACCAAAAGCAAAGCACAGGGAAACTTTGCAAGTTACCAATTTGACACGAATGAAGACTTGAACAAAAAAGGGTTTCAACTTGCACTAAATGATCCAAAAGCATCAAACGAGCTTTGAGAAATTGACCAAGAAGTCAGGACAAAAACACTTTCAAATTCATCAAAAAGAAATAAAAGGTGTAAGGCCACAAATGACAGAAAGCAAAGCAAGTAGACGCCCAGAACAATCAAGAACCTCTATAAGAAGTCTTGTGTGTTCAAACACAAATCATAAAACTCACTCAAAAGCAAACCTAGGCCAAAAACTTTTCAAAGCAGGAGAAAATTCAAAACAGTAAGCTCACTGAATAATTAATTCTAAAGACAGAAAATGACCACTTAGAAACCAAACAGACCAAGAAACAAATCTTTCTAGGCAAAAATATTTGAAAAAAGAATGTAAAAATGGTATACGTGACTGTGTTCCAGCACAGGTGTGTGTACACACCCTTCTGACAAAAGAAACTCGTGTGTACGCGATTTCACTTCACAGAAACAAGCGTGTGTATGCTATTGTAAACAGACAAAGGTGCATATACTAAGTTTTGCAAGAAAAATAAAAAACAAGGCTTGATCAAAAGGATCAAACTTGAAGTATGAGTTCCTATAGGAGCAAGCAATACTATCATAGCAAGCAAACCAAGAAATGACCCCTAATTGACACTGAACAACCCAAACTAGGAATAACAAGATTGTTTTCCCTAGTGGAGTCGCCAATTCTGTTACGGGAATAAGTCCCTAGGGCTTTGGGTCAGAACCCCAACATAGCAAGAGTAATCTGCAGCAAGAAACACGCATACAACTCAGAAACATGCTTAAATAAATAAACTATGTATGGATGAACATACCCGGATGTCCTTTGTTTGGGTAGTTCCAACAGGGTTCAGACCCTCTGCAACTCCTGATGATCTTCGAATCTGCAAATCAACCAATCCGAACATACATAGCAGCATATATATAAATAATTTTAATGAAATCAACTTTATATCATATAAGTAAGATGATTAGTTATACATCCAAATGACATTCATACATGAGTTACAACAACATCTGATGCATAAACAAGGTCAATCTCAGAAACAAGACAACGTTTCGTTTTATTGTAGAAAACTATAATAAACATGGAAAGAGTTCACCTGAGTCTTCTTCTTCAAGTTCCCAGAGGAACCATCCTCCAGATCCATCCAATCCCAGTCTTCAACAGCCTCCTTCCATAACCAATACCATGATATCTCAAGTAAGTGAGACATTATCAACACTCAAGGAAACAAGGGTTTCCTGAACTTGGGGAAGTGCTTGAAGCACAGGGATACTTCAGACTTGGTCAAGGGATAATCTCAGTATAGTAATTCTATCTCTTCTCTCTTCCTTAAGGCCTTCCCATAGAAGTCTATTTATACTTCTCCCAAATAGTATTTTAGTTGGGAAACAGTTGGGAACAGTTGGGCCACGTGCACTAGGAGGTAATCAACAGGTAAAACCCGTGAACTCCACCCATAGTTAAGGAATTTTTTTTTTTAAGTGTTTTAACACATATACGCGGGTTGGGTATTGACTAACCCATGTGTACACTCTTTTATCACAGCGAAAAGTAGCATACAGGGAGTAAAACATTGTTTTTAAAATATTTGGACCAAGTCTGGAAGCAGGGGTTTCCCTAAGCCATAAACCAAGCATCACAAATACCAAGGGTGATATTTGGAGCTATAACAAAGGGTGTGATTACAAGAGGATGATGAGGTTGTGATTCGGTCATCCAAAATTTCGACTAACTAAGAAATATGATTGGAGAAATGTTCCATGCAATCATTTAGCGAAATGGACTGAAGTTTATGGAATGGAGGCACAGCCAGAGTGGGTGCACTTATTATGTCACACTTTATATATAATCCCTATGAATTGGTACCTGGAAATGGAGCTCCGCCATGGCACTATGGAGTGGGATATATTAAGGGAAGGATTCTTAATGACCTTTAGTTTTGAAGATGGGTTTGAAAGCATTGGTGAAGATCTGTAGGAGGTTAAGGCGGTGATCTTCAGAATACTGCAAGACCCTTTGGAGTTGGTTCAGCCAGACTGCAACACCCAGCTACGCCATGCGCTAGAATTCTATAATGTCATTGTTGAAGGGGAAGATGAGAATCCGAGAAATATCAACATTCCAAAAGCTCAGGGCCATCGTGCAGTTCAAGGTCCAAAAATAGAGAATCCAGACATCACGGCCACACCATTAAAAACCAAGCAAGTAAACATTGGTACTAACGCAGAGCCAAAGTTTGCAAAGATTGGAGATTATTGGGATGATGCCATAATGGATAAAATTGTCAAGTTACTCCGTGAGTACCAGGATCTCTTTCCTACAAAATGTTCGAACCTAAAAGGCATAACAGGTGACTTGGGTGTGGTGAAAATTACCTTAAAGCCAGACATGAAGCCTATTAAGTAGAAGCCATATTTTCAGAATCCCAAACATAAGGAAAAGGTTCGCTTGGAGTTAGACAAGATGCTTGAACCAGGCATTATTGAACATATGGAGGAATCTAATTGGGTAAGCCAATGGTGGTCCAAGAAAAGAAACAGAAGGGAGAAATAAGGATTTTCGTTGGCCTTAGGAATCTTAATGACACTTGCATCCATGATCCTTTTCTGACACCATTTACTAATGAGGTACTGGATAATTTTGGAGGGAAAGAGGCCTATTCATTCACTAATGGATTCTCTAGATACCATCAGATTACAATCTCACCAGAAAATAGGAGAAAAACAACCTTCACAATAGAATGGGGTTGTTTCTAGTATATGGTGATGTGTTTTGGACTAAATAATGTGTCGGCGATATTCTCTTGCGTAGTTATCGCGACGTTCAAAGAATTCATTCACAAGTTATTGGAGGTGTATTTTGATGACTGGACAATATTTGGGTTAGTAAAGCGCCATGTAGCCAATATATGTTTAATGTTGGATACGTGCCGAAGATATCAGATCACGTTGAACTTGAAGAAATGCTTATTCTATTTCCCCTTTGGGAGTTTGTTGGGTAATGTGGTGTGCAATAAAGGACTAATGGTTTACCCTGTCAAGATTGTGGTAATAGACAATTTAGAGGCCTTGACGAGTGTCAAACAACTACACACAACGCTAGGCCATACTAGATATTATCGAAATTTCATCAAGGCTTATGCTCAGATTACCGCGCCTATGGAGAAGTTGTTTAAGACGGATGATACATTCTATTGGGATGAAGAATGTCAACACTGTCTGGATGTCTTGAAGGAAAAGATGGTCACCGTACCTGTCTTGGCCTTCCCGGATCGGAAGAAGGAATTCCATGTACACATTGACACCTCATGTACTACATTGGAAGCAGTGCTAACACAGAACGATGAAGGAGAGATGGATCACCATATAGCCTTCGCGAGTAGGATATTATCAAACGCTGAGAAGAATTACTTAAAGACAAAGTGTGAAGGATTGGCTATGGTGTATGCACTTCAAAAATTCAGGCACTATCTATTAGGCGGACATTTCAAGATGTACACCAACCATTATGCCTTAAAGTACCTAGTCAATAAGCCTATGTTAGGGGGGAAGATATACAGATTGTTGTTGTTATTTCAGGAATAGGACTTTGAGGTAATTTTGAAGCTAGGAAGGTTGAATGCAAGACCTAACCTCTTGTCATGGATTGAAACAAGGGAGGAGCCTACTAATTTGGCGGAAGGGTTGCCCGACACGCAACTCTTCACGATGTGCATAGCAAATAATAATTTTGCATATCCACATTATTACTACCGGAATGGCTCCTGAAGGATATAATAGTCAACAAAAGAAGAAACTAGTGGTTCACGCGACATATTTTTTGGTTATCGCCAAACATTTGTATAATATGGGTGCTGATGAGATATTGTAACTGTTTGTACCTGATTTTGAATGAAGTAGCATCCTAGTTGAAGCTCATGGAGGGGTAGCAAGAGGACATTATGCAGGAAAGAAAATGGCACAGAATATTTTGCACGCAGGGTTGTGGTGGCCTACGTTGCATAAATATTCTAAAGCATATTGTAGGGCATATAATGCATGTCAGAGAATGGGCAGACCATTACGAAGGGATGAGCTGCCACCGAACCCTTAGGTGTCATTGCAGCCATTTGAGAAATGGGCAATTGACTTTGTAGGACCGATTCAACCGCAAGAAGACAGGTGCGCGCTATATAAGCACTGCGACAGAGTACCTAACAAGATGGGTGGAAGCACAACCAGTGCAGGATTGTACAGAAGCCACAGCAGCAAAGTTCTTATTTGAGTACGCGTTAACTAGATTCGATTGCCCAAAAGTATTGATGAGTGATCGTGGTACGCACATCCTCAACGAAACAATTACCATGTTGACCGAAGAGTTCTAGGTTTATCATCAGAAGAGCACATTGTATCATCCACAGGCTAATGGGACAGTTGAGGCCTTTAATAAGATCTTGGAGAACACGCAATAGATTGATTGGGATGTGCACATACCGGCATTATTGTGGACATATAGGACTACTTCCAAAAATCTCACAGGTTAGACACCTTTTCAATTGGTCTATGGCATAGAAGTTGTGATGCCTATGGAATATATCGTTCCTAGTCTATGCATAGTAGCTTTCATAGGGATGGCGGGTCACCAAGCCCTAGAAGAACGGCTTGCACACCTAATGGATCTCGAAGAGGATAGATCCTTAGTTTTATTCCATCACCAAGTACAAAAGGAGTGTGAAAAATTGTGGCACGGTTGACACATCAAGTTGCACACATTTAAGGTAAATGAATTGGTTTTATTACATGATAGTAAGTTTGTTAAGTTTCCAAGAAAGTTTCAAATGCACTGGCTGGGGCCATATGTCATCAAATAAATTACATATGGAGGTGCAGCTCAGCTCGCAAAGCTAAATGGAGAACCTTTACTGGGAAGGGTGAATGGAAGCCGATTGAAGCCATATACAGGAGATCTAGCTCAATGGCAGGACAGTCTTAGTGCTCCAATTAGTTGCAAGGGAGCATGGGACTATAAAATACACTGCTCATTTTGAGGAACTATACGATAGGGGCGCTATGCGTAAAAGGGAGACGTCATAATATCAACAACTGCGCGAAGGGAGTTGCGCTATGAAAGGAGATATCGCACAGCACAACCAGAAAGTGATCGTTGGAGTCACTGTTCATGATTTGATAGCCAGGTGACGGTTATGAGGAGCGGGCATCCGGAGCTTAAGGCAAAAATATTTGAAGATCTGCTGCGAAAACAACATTAATGGATGAATTTTGGGGGGAACGGTCTGATTTAAATTCAAAATTCCCTATAAATTGCTTGTGCCAGTCCAGTAGAGAACACTTTGCACCCTTAGAGTTTTTGAGTTGTGTTGTCTGTTGCTTATGAATCATGCGTTCTTCAAGTATTTCATCACAAGCCCCGCATTTTATAATTTGCCAGTTAACCTGAAAATTCCTCTGTGATATCATGTTAGGACCAGGCCCCACTAAGACTGCAAGCACTGGAGGAACTATCGCCTTCGAAGGAGCTATTCTAGAGGTAGTGAGCATGGAAGCTCTGGCTCATGTGCCTATGATGCCGAGGTTGCCTAGGCCTAAGCCTTCACCTACGCGAGAAACCTATAAGGCAAAGAAATACAAGCAAAAGAGGCCAGTGCCAGTGCGTGAGTTGCCTAGGAAACATACTACCACTCAGACATAGAAGAAGGACAAGCAGCCTGAGAAGGTGGTGGATTTGGAAGCTAAACTGAGCACTAAGGATATAGACATTGAGGGAGTAGAGCCCATCACCAATTTTCCTGAATATATCCCTCCACGTAAAGGGAAGGAAAAGGTCCCCATGGAGCCAGACTCAAACGTGTTCCTCATTCACATGCCCCTATTACCGGAGAAGATAACTTTTGAAGGTTCGAACCTTGCATAGGTTTCCATGTTAAAAATGGAGGATTAGGACCTGGATGACCATGAGCAGTTCCCTCACCTCGTGATAGAAAATTATATCAGGCGCGTGTATTACCTAGACTTAGGTGTCACTGAGTTAGAGACTGTTGAATGGATCCTCAGAGTGGAGAATTTTGGGTTGTTGAACCTCCTGTTGGTGCCCCACTACCACCACACTAATATTAACACCACCTGTGTGCGGCAGCTACTTACTCTAGTGCACGATGGGTGTTTATGGCTTGGCATGCCTATACCCATCACGAATATGCTCATGCACAGGATCACGCACCTACTACATGAGCATTTGAATTGGGCCTTGGAGTTTGGTGAAAAGGTAGGAGAAAGAGACTTGGCGGAGAAGATGAAAAAGAAGTTTGAGCTTGTCAAAAATCCGCGCGGCTATTCCATCACATCCATTAATGATCCTGTGGTGAATATTTCCACGCAAATACTAGCCAGAAAGGTTATGAGGAATTTTTACATGGACAAGGTTCCGGCACCTCCAGTATTGTTAGCTGCACAATGCAAGGAGGGCATGCAGTTTAACTCGTCATCGTACTTATCCAATGAATTTCTTGCAAATTGTCGCAAGGTCCAAGACGAGAGCAAGCCTTCCATTACATGTGGTTATTGCTTTCCATCGTGCTAGTCGCATGGGAGATATCGGAGGATAGCCAGTTTCCTCCATTGAAGGAAGGATTTCCGAAGGCCATGTAGTTTTCCTCCCTCTAGGCTACAAAGGACCCCATGCAGGTCATAAAAACAAATATTTTTTGGGTGTTGATAGAAGCGATCTTCTGCATGGCCATAAACCAGTTCCCAAGTTCGTCCCCAACCTTGTATGATCAGTTTACCGCGTATGTTGCATTCAAGGTAGATTTCCATCGCATCTACATTCAGGTGCGGAAGGACCTACAACAAAAGTGGTTCGATTTTTTGTATTTGGTCACCGATGATGCCATATAGGAAGTGATCAAGAGCTGGCTGGTAGATTGGCACACATCATCCAATTTAGATGCAGGTACCAGCAAAGGTGCAAGGATTTAAACGAAGAAGAAATGGAAGGATGCAGTGAAACAGGTGGCACAAAAGTTGGCCACACAGTGGAAGAATGAAGTCAAAGAGAAGGCTCGAATGGAAAACTAGCGCGCTGCAAAGGAATAGGCTAAGAAAGAACAACACAACTCCAAGCAAAGTGGCAAATCTCCTTCGCCCAAAACCGAAGAGGAAGAGCAGTCTACACAGGGCAGTGGTGGCGATGAGGGGCAGATCACCCCATTTCAACTAAGGAAGCATAGAGAACAGCAACAAGAGGGTTCCTACAAGAAGATGAAGTTAGCTAAAACACAGGCGGATCCCATCACCCTAACAAAGGGCGATCTCGATGAGATCGATGACAACGTGTACAACACTACAACCGAACTGTTGCATCAATTAGAGCAATAGTACATTCAGTATCTGGGAAATGTCCAAAAGTATCTACGTGAACTACAGATCCAAAATAGCAGAATACAGGTGGGCGGAGGTCGAGTAAGTGCCACACAGATGATCCTGGCACCTGGGACAAGTCAAGTTGCAAATATAGTAAGGACAGTGGACCTTAGAATAGTTTCTCTGCTAGAGGGGTCCCTGTGTGCAGAATCGGTCGATGAAAAGTTCTTCATAAGTATGCTTAAGAACATTGGCCTAAATATTGCAACGCTCCCCAACAGGTTTCTTCATGTGTTGCAGGCAGGAGTGACAGTGGAATTGAGAGCTCGAGAGCATCACACTCTTAGTTTAATAACCGAGTACTGGGTGAAAAATGAACAAATTTTCGTGGAGAAGACAAAGGGCTTGAAAGAAAGGGATACTATCCAACCGCAAAGCTCCAAGCTGGTGGCTGCGGTTGCAGAGGTATGCAGAACAATGTTGGAGTTGCACATACCTGAGGATGCACAACCCAAGCCCATGATCCGGAAGCTAGTTGCAGGTGTCCACGAGGCAAAGGCAGAAGTTGTGAGAGTTCAATTTGAACTCAACATGAAAATCACGAAGCTGCAACTCAAATCACAACCTTAAACTCTGCCCAAGGTCAGGGAACAATGCAGAGCCACCATCAAGGAAGGGAAGGCTATTGTGGATGTCGCAGTCGTTGACTGCACAACATTTTTTGAATGAGTGATGGAGCTGGTGATGACCCTGTAGGAAAACCCCAACCTGCAGACATTGAATACAGATATTCGCGAGCTCCAAAAGAAGTATGGCGAGGTTAGGGCAACGGCAAGCTCAATAGCTACACCTTAGCACCTCGTCAAGTTGCAAGAGGGGAAGCAGCTCCTAGCATAGGTGGAAGTAGCTCAGAAGAAAGAGTTAGTGCTTAAGGCTAGGTTGGGTCCTTTATTGGAAGAATCCTACCAAGACTCAACCAACATTCAAGAGAATCTGACGAACTTGCAGCTCACACAGCAAAAGATCAAGCTGGTCAGTGAAGGACTAGCTTTTCAAACAAGTGAAGCAGGTAGCTACACAGAGCGTTGCTGAGGTAGTAGTTGTATAGGTGGAGTTGGGGGATCTTCATAGCAAGATCACCGCGCCAGGCAAGTGACGCGAGGGTGAGTTACGACCTTTGTGTTGGGGGCTTATTAGGATGGGGTCCCCTGGGTCAGTTTTGGGTTAAAAACCCAATTTTTGATGTAAAGTTTGATAGAAAGATGTAAAGTCTCCGGGAATTGTGGATGCGGAGTGCGTAGTTATTTAGGAGTTAAAAAGGGCTTTTACCCTTGTTTACATAAAGTTGAGTCGATTTTTGAGATCTACGCATGGTCCATGGACCATGGGATTGTATAAATAGGTGTGTCTTAGAGAGTCTAAGGTAAATCTATGTCTTTGTCTATGGGTACGATGAATGGAGTCTTGTTGGGCATCGGATCCGCCCACAGCATGTTTTGGGGCTCAAAGCCAAAGTTTTGGTCAAATATATTGTAAGACTTTGCGAACTACGGGCGCGGAGCACAAAGTATAGGTTGAGTCATAGGGTTGTCCACCCTAAGTTTTATAATGTAATGTAATGACATGTAGGCCTACCCATGGTCTGTGGACCATGGGATTGTATAAATAGAGTGAGGCTCTAAGTTGTAAAGTGATCGAAGGAGCGAAGTAGAGATAGGGCATAGAGAAATATTCTAAGTGTATTGGATCATAGTAGTAGGAAGAGGCTCTGTAGGTGAGTGGGCAAAGGCCTAGTAGAGTCCGTAGCTGAGTTTGCAGGGCAGTGTCGAGTCTGTAACCTTGAACGAAGAATAATAAAGAGAAGTTGATTCCAAATTCTGTGAATCTGCTTGTGTATTGCATTCTATACATTTATATTGTTTTTCTTATCGCACGCATGTATATGATTGTTAGATATACTATTAATTATCACTAATCTTACACAGATAAGTTAAGTATGAGGGTAATAATAGGTTAAATAGTAAGGAACTTGGGTATAATATGGATCACGCCCCGAGTAGGGCTACGTGAAGGCAGCATCCCCAGTTGTGAGGGGCTAATAGATGCGCATAGCAACGTGCGCACAAGGTCAAACTGCGGACCACCAAAAGCCCATCAGACATCCCATGGGTGTGGAAACCTGGTTCTAGCACCCTCCCATACTACTTCGGGTGAGACCTTAGTTCGCGCTCTCTGGACTGTTGTCGAAAGGGCCAGTAGTACTAGGATTTTTTTGGCTAAATGACCTCTGAACCTGGATCAGGCCCACAGAAGTCAACATGTCTTAGAGAGTTAGTGCAGAAAAGTAAGTCTTAAAGAAGGAAGAGGATTTGCAAATGAGTTTGCAGAGGCCTAAAGTAGTGTCCCCAGCTGAGTGTGTAGACCCCTTCAGCTGAGTGAGCAAGGAAGTTTTGAGTCTTTAACCTTACATTAAAGATCAATAAAGAGGACTATTGGAGAAATTCATGTGTTTACTTGTTTACTTCTGTTGTTTATGCTTGCGACTTATGCTGTGATGAAAGAATGTATTTATGAAATAATAATGTTTTGATGCACGAATCTACTGGATAGGTCTTGTTAATTGAACACAATACATGTTAAGTAATTAGGTGAAGGTTATAATACCTTCTATTATGTTTATTAAGCACTTAAACAAATATGTATGAATTCTGAACTGAGGCTAGTCTATGGTGCGCATATGTAGATAACCTATCTGTTAAGAGTGCCCAAAAGCCGATCATAGACCGTCACGGAGGTCTATGGGCAATTTGAAGGAAATTACAGGGCCAAGCCCTAAGGGCTTAGAGATCTACGCGAGGGCAGATCTAGGACATAAAAGGACATCACACTAATCTCTGGATGTGGAAACTTGGTTCTAGCATCCTCGCATATTGCTTCAGGTGAGACTTCAGTCTACACTATGTGGGTTGATGCCGAAAGGGCTAGTAGTGTAGGGTTTTGTTTGGCATAACTAACTCTGAACCTGGGTCAGGAACCATTTGGTCACCAGCCCCACATTCGATAATTTTCCAGAGTTAACCCAAAAATTCATCTGCGATACTATGTTAGGACTAGGCCCCGCTAAGACTGCAAGCACTAGAAGAACTGTTGCCTCCGAAGGAGATTTTCCAGAGGTAGTTAGCATGGAAGCTCCGACTCTTGTGCCTACGGTGTCGAGGTCACCTAGGTTGAAGCCTACACCTATGCAAGAAACCCAGAAGACAAAGAAAGACAAGCAGAAGAGTTGGTGCCAGTGCGCAAGTTGTGCCAAACAAAATACTACACTACTGACCCTTTCGGCATTGACCCATGTAGCGTGGACCGAAGTCTCACCCGAAGCAATATGGGGGGATGCTGGAACCAAGTTTCCACATCCAAAGATCAGTGTGATGTCCTTTTATGTCTTAGATCTGTCTTCACGTAGATCTTTAAGCCCTTAGGACTCGGCCCTGTAATTTCATTCAAATGGCTCCTAGACCTCCACGACGGTCTACGATCGGCTTTTGTGGACTCTTAATAGATAGGCTATCTACTTACGCACATCATGGACTAGCCTTAGATCAGAATCCATATATATTTGTTTAAGTGCTTAATAAACATAACATAAGGTATTATAACCTTTGTGTAATTAATTAACATGTACTACATTCAATTAACAAGACCTATTCAGTAGACCCGCGCATCAATACATTATTATTTCATAAAGACATTATTTTTTCATAACATAAGTCACAGACATAAACAACAGAAGTAAATAAGTAAACACATGGATTTCTCCAACAATCTTCTTTATTGATCTTCAATGTAAGGTTACGGACTCAAAACTTCCCTGAGCACTGAGCTGCAGGGGTCTGTGCACTTAGTTGTGGACACTACTCTAGGACCCTACATACTCAGCTGCAAAGCCACTTCCTTCTCTAAGACTTACTTTTCTACGCTAACTCGTCATACCCATAGACAAAGACATAGATCTGCCTTATACTCACTAAGACACACCTATTTATAAAATCCCATGGTCCGGTAGATCTCAAAAACTAACTCAACTTTACATAAATGAGGGTAAAAACCCTTTTTGACTCCTAACTAACTACGCGCTTTGCATCCACAATTCACGGAGACTTTACATATTTTTATCGAGATTTACATCAAAACTTGGGGTTTTAACCCAAAAACTGACCCAGGGGAAGTAAACGGTCATCCACATAGACCACTAACCTGTAGATTTTAACCCTGTACAGAAATTACCTGCATACGAATTCTAAAACACAGAAAATAAACAATGTAAGAGCATAACACATAAAACACATATACATAGATATTTTCCCCTGGATCCCAAAACCGGGACTACCAACTTGATTTTTCATTATGTTCCTTTCGATGTTACAATACATATTTATACATGCCGAAGCATGCAATACCATGGACGGAAAACCATCGCATCCAAAACCATGGACTGAAAACCATCGCGTCCAAAACCATGTGTGAAAAATCATGTACAAAACCATAAGTAGGTCTGCCTAACCTAATATAGGGTCCAAAAAACAAAAATCCAGGGCACTGCCCCAGACCCCATAGAGTGGGGTTACCTACACCCCTCAAAACCCCTGTGAAACCCCTCACTACACAATCAGCACAATGAAGGAGGGGCTCTGCCCCCTTTCTAACCCCCCACCCCCGAGTTAACTACGTCGGCTAGTCGTGGAAAGAATATAACACAACCCAACATTCTCCCACTTCTTGTTTTCTTTCCATAAGGGGCCATAAGAGAGCTTAGTCATCTATCCAGCCCTACTCACAAATTTTTTCAATGCATCTGCAATATTCTTTAAAGTGTCCACCTTTACCAGCAACATCTTTTTGTCTTCTATCATATCCCTCACAAAGTGATATTGAACATCAATGTGCTTTGTCTTTGAATGATATGCAAGGTTCTTTTCCAAGAAAATTGCACTTTGGCTGTCACAATCTATCCTTATAGCTCCTTGTACTAACCCCATACTTGAACACAATCTCTGCAACCAAACTGCTTCCTTGCTTGCATGAGTGGCTATCATGTATTCTTCCTCTGTAGTTGATAGTGCCACTACA
>APFE031067359.1:0-10723 GCA_000404065.3 Pinus taeda | reverse complement strand
TTACCGAATAAAAAGAACATTCAACAACGATGATTAAACAGACTGCTACCCCATACATTTTTCAGATTTGACTTATAAAATATGTGTGCTATACCAACAAGAAATAAAAATGGCCATGTACTCCACCAACTGTGAACGCCCCCAATTATGAAATAGTCTTATGACAGCCTCTTTTGTTTTTATTTTAAAACGTCCGCTCCGCCTACTCCCACACTGGACATTGTAATCTGGGGCACCGACGGACATCAAGCTCCTCCAACCACGTACAATGTTCAACACATTCCACCTCCTCTAACTCACAGCACCCATAAAGATGTAGCCTTCGAAGCTGTGTACACTGCAACAAGCCCCGTATGTTCTTCAGTTTCCGACATTCATTTGCCCTCAACTCCTCCAAAGATGTCAACAATTCCATACTTGGCAGTTCATCTAACTGAGCGCACCAACTAACATATAACCCCTGAAGTTTTGTGGCGTGCTCCAAACCCAGTATCCTCTCCATCTGCGTACATCCCTTTGCCGACAATTCCTCTAACTGAAAGCACGATCCCATGCGTAGTTCATCTAACTGAGCGCACCCACTAATATCTAACCTCTGAAGTTTTGTGGCCTGCTCCAAACCCTGTATCCACTCCAGCCGCGTACATCCTACTGCCGACAATTCCTCTAACCGAAGGCACCCTCTAACATCTAACATTTGAAGTAGTACGGGGTGCTCCAAACCCCGTATCCTCTTCAGCTGCGTACATCCATTTGCCGACAATTCATTTAACTGAAAGCACGATCCCATACTTAGTTCATCTAACTGAGCGCACCCACTAACATCTAAGCTCTGAAGTCGTGTGGCGTGCTCCAAACCCCGTATCCTCTTCAGCTGCGTACATCCCTTTGCCCACAATTCCTCTAACTGAAAGCACGATCCCATACTTAGTTCATCTAACTGAGCGCACCCACGAACATCTAACCTCTGAAGTCGTGCGGCGTGCTCCAAACCCCGTATCCTCTTCAGCTGCGTACATCCCTTTGCCCACAATTCCTCTAACTGAAAGCACGATCCCATACTTAGTTCATCTAACTGAGCGCACCCACTAACATCTAACCCCTGAAGTCGTGCGGCGTGCTCCAAACCCCGTATCCTCTTCAGCTGCGTACATCCCCTTACCGACAATTCCTCTAACTGATCGCACCAACTAACATCTAACCTCTGAAGTTGTTTGGCGGACTCCAAACCCCATATACTCGTCAGCTGCGTACATCCCTTTGCGGACAATTCCTCTAACCGAAAGCAGCTACCCATACTTAGTTCATCTAGCTGAGCGCACCCACTAACATCTAACCTCTGAAGTTCTGTGGCGTGCTCCAAACCCGGTATCCTCTTCAGCTGCGTACATCCCTCTGCCGACAAGAACACCAAAGATTTTGGCCGTTCCATACTTAGTTCATCTAACTGAGCGCACCCACTAACATCTAACCTCTGAAGTCCTGCGGCGTACTCCAGACCCCGTATCCTCTTCAGCTGCGTACATCCCTCTGCCGACAAGTACCCCGAAGCCAACCATCCCATACTTAGTTCATCTAACTGAGCGCACCCACTAACATCTAACCTCTGAAGTCCGGCGTGCTCCAAACCCCGTATCCTCGTCAGCTGCGTACATCCCTCTGCCGACAAGAACACCAAAGATATTGGCCGTTCCATACTTAGTTCATCTAACTGACCGCACCCACTAACATCTAACCTCTGAAGTCGTGTGACGTGCTCCAAACCCCGTATCCTCTTCAGCTGCGTACATCCCTTTGCCGACAATTCCTCTAACGATCCCATACTTAGTTCATCTCATAGTTACCAAATTCGAATCCGATTTGATTCGATACGGAAAAAATCGCTTTTATAAAATTCAATACGGAAAAAATTCGACACTATACATCTTACATTTTACGAACACTTAACTATATATATATAATCATTATATTCAAAATTTTAATGAAAATATAAAAGTTGTATAAGTTGATTTTTTTCCAAAATAGAAGTTACTGTTTTTTATGTTTTATATAAGAGTTATTGATTTCCAACCAATTTGTTATTTTATAATTTCTTGTAAAGTAAGAATTATCTTTTTTTTTCCTTAATTGCAATTTCTCATTTCATAAAATTTTCTAATTTAGAAATTATTATTTTTAATACTTAATACTTACTCAAAATAATAAAAAAACATACTATAATACTAAAATACTTAATATTTATTTGGCCTTATGGTTGGTCTCACATTACTCGTTCTCCCCTGTTAAAGATCCTGTGTTTCTGGATCCTGTGGAAGAAACAAAGCATTTTCTCTGTTCTTTTGTGTTTAAAATTAACAGAAATTTCTAACAAAATGGACCATCATTGGATTAATTGAAAGGATCTACGATACCCTAAAAGGATCGGTGAAAAATCGATGGCAGTGACATCAGGAACTTCAATTTGAATAGTCTGAGGAGTAACATAGTTCTGGTACGTCAAGAACCCATGCTGTTTGGAGGAAGCATTCGAGACAACATTCTCTACGGGAAAGAGAAAGCAAGCGAGGCGCGAGGCGGAGATGATCGAAGCTGCAAAGGCTGCAAATGCTCATGACTTCATCAGGTAAATGCTCGTGTTGTTCAAACAAATTGTTTATGCAACAAGATATATATTCAATCAGTTGTAATTAAACAGATTGTTTCTGGTATTAATTTGGATGGACTGAATCAAGGCAGTGAATTTAACTTGGATTTGTGTAGCTCTTTGGAGAAGGGATACGAAACAGATTACGGAGACACAGGAGTGCAATTATCGCGAGGGCAAAAGCAACGGATTGCTATAGCGAGGGCCATCATAAAGAATCCAACCATATTACCGCTGGACGAGTCAACGAGTTTGTTGGACAGCCAATCGGAGAAGATTGTTCAAGAGGCCCTGGACAGAATAACGGTGGGGAGAACGAGTAATGTGATAGCTCATGGAGTGACCAGTGAATCGGCATCGAATCGAACCCGAATTTTCGAATTAATTCGCAAATCGAATCGAACCAACGAATTTTCGAATTTTTTTCGGCAGTACGGCCGAATTTGGTAACTATTTCATCTAACTGAGCTCACCCACTAACATCTAACCTCTGAAGTCCGGCGCGCTCCAAACCCGGTATCCTCTTCAGCTGCGTACATCCCTTTGCCGACAAGTCCTTTAACCGAAAGCACCAACTAACATCTAACCGCTGAAGTTTTGTGAGATGGGCCAACCCCCATATGTTCTTCAACTTCACACATCCATGTACGCTCAACTCCTCCAAACATAAAGGGAGCTGCAAAAAAGATATTTATATGTGGATCACGATTCTCATCTACTAAACATTTCAAATTATTCAGAGACGCTATTTTGATAATAACCACTAAACATAAATGTTTATACAACAAATTTCAATTTACCTGTGATTCTTGTTGCTACAATGTTTCTAATTTATCCCCGGACACCCGAAGAAACTTTAGCTTCTTCATTGGAATCAGAGGAGGGAGAGATGAGTATGGACACTTGTTCCAGCAGAGCCATATGAGATTTGGCGACTTCGCGCTCTTTAGAATGCGTTCCAAGAGGGAACCTTCAGTATCAACAAGGTGTAACCTCGTGATTTGAATAGAATCAAAAGCATCATCATCATCATGGCATTCGCTAAGAACCATTCTAATTCCCCGCACGGTCATTATTCCCTGCCCATCATAAAAAAAAATGATAGTGATTACAGGGTCATTCATTCTTGTAAGTTGATGAACCCCGATCTTTATTGAATAAAATATAAGAGGATTTGAGGGATTGACTACTTACAGTTGATTGCTTCACCAAGTCATCAAAATGCCAAAACCTAAATGGTTGCTTAACACTGGCTTCACTTATTGCAAGATCCCGTAGGTGATCATGCATACGTAGGAGATTGGAGGAGTCTACTTCGACCAGACACTTGTTTTGTAGATTTTGCAATGCTAACCAGCCTCCCCATTCTGAGACGTTCCATATGCTAATGGCCATTTCCATTCTTTGTCCAATGAAAAAACAACCAATATCTAAGAATACTTGTTTTTCCTCTTCATTCAAGGCTTCATAACTAATTCGAAGCCTCTTTTTAATGTCTTCAGGAAGTCTCTTCTTAAGTTGATCCAATTGCGCAAACCAATAAGACAGGTCATTGTTTCCCCGGAGAAGTCCACCAAACACTTTCAGAGATAGAGGCAACCCTTCACAGGCATTTACTAATTTCTGGGCCAAGTTTTCAAATCCTGGGAGTGGATCGGGCTGACCAAAAGCATGCTGGCAAAAGAGCTTGAGTGAGCTTTCTGTACTTAGCCCGCCTAACTTGTAAATTAATGAGTTTTCCCCCCCTGGTCCTGTGAGAACATTCGTATCTCTAGATGTAATCAATATTAAGCTATCTGAGTGGATACAAGTTCGATCTGGCACAAGTTCATCAATCTGATCTACGGTATCTACATCATCTAAAACTAATAAAATCTTGTGAGAGAGGAGATGCGTTTTAAGCATTTGTTTACATTCATGTTTGTTTTCGCTCTGCAGATCTGACCCAGTCAAGCTTCTAAGAAGTCTTCTCTGCAATATTATAAATTGCCTTTAACTACATTTTCTCTTACATTATCCAAAAAGCAAAATCTGGCATAACCTAAACTCTCCCTATTGAAGGATTGTGAACTCTTCATTTTCCTATTGAAGAGTTCTTTTGCAAGGGTTGTTTTTCCTACACCACCTAACCCAACAATCCCTACGACCTGAACTTTTCTTCGACTCTGTCGATGCTGCAATAACACTTGATTTTCAAAATCGCTAACTTTTTCTTCTAAACCGGTTGGATATTTGGCTACATCCAATGGTTTATTCACATTTCCCAACACACTTTCAACCACCTTATGTAACAAGAGGCCCTCGTCACTGGCGAAAACCAATATAACCAGTGAGAAACATAGTATGTGCATATCTATCAATATAAAGTTACAGAAACACCGGGAAGGATGTTTGAACGCTTACCCGTTACACGCTTCCAGCTCGAAACCGCTTATGCCGGAAACTTTAGAAAGAGCATTTCGCCACTCTTCAATAGTGGCTGCATTGTGTCTCAGCGTCTTTTGATGAGATTGAGGATCACATATCCAGCTCAGAACATTTATCCAATATTCAATAGAAAGAATATTTCTCTCAGTTTGAGCCTCATACTCCGTCTTCTTTCCAAGTTTCTGCAGGGCTTGAGCATACACACTATCTTTGCCCTGGGTCCATCTAAGATCAGCGGGTTTCACTTGGTAAAACACAGGAATAATTTTAGCCCCTGACTTCAGCATCATTAGGAGCTCATTTAGACACCAGGTTGAGTCAGCGTATCCCGCGGAAAAAATGGCAACGTGCACAGAGGCTGTTCGAATAGCCCCTTCTATTTGATACTTAAAATCCTCTCCCTGCCGCAATTCGGGTCGATCCAAAAAGACCTTCAATCCGTACGAAGTAAGCCGATAGTAGAGATGACTAGCGAAGGTATTTTTGACATCGGGGCCTCTATGATTTATAAAAACATGAAAGGCGGAATTGCTCGTGTTGCTAGGATTAAGGGAGGTGGAAGTAGAGGCACCGGTGGAGGAGGATGCGGCCATTTCCAATTTGGAAAATAGACACAGAGATAGGAGAGATGTGAAGGATGGCGATGAGTACGACTCAGTCTGAGACTACAAGGGAGCCGATGAATTAGGAGTTTCTCAGTGCCGAGAGAAGCTGTGAAGAATTGCAATAGGAAACACGCTTTATGCAGAAATACAGTAATACACATGAAATCTTTTACCCCTGGTTTTTGCTTATGTCTGAAGGAGCGTTTTAGGTCTGAATGCGCGTTTTCGTAGTGGCCGACCATTGACCGTGCCAAGTCTATCTCGGGTCAAAAAGAAAGGAGTTGTTTATAATGCGACTTTTTGGAGATTCCGGTGACGGAATCCGGCGGAAGAAATGAGGTTAAATCTTGATTTTTAGCAGTTACATGGTTTTTTAACTGCATATTTGGATTCAGCGCCCTGAAAAACCCCTGGGAGCCATTGATTGTGCAGAAACTAGCTATCAAACTTGGGATTCCAATGAATTGCTGCCGGATTTTGACCGAAAAAAACCGCCAGAAAAGCTTTCGAAAACTCCCGTTATAGACTACTGCAAAAAGAAATAGACTGACATTCACAACCATACATATACCATACATTGCAGGGGATCAGAATCACGTGGCCAGCGGGCCAGCCAAAGGAAAAAACTGAACCGACAGCTCATGAGAAAACATTGATGGGACCCCACTCAAAACAATCACGACTCATAAGTCACCACGTTAAAAGCCGTAGACTCTCGTCTGACAAGTTATCCCCGGCTGCCAATAAAAAAATGAATGGAGACCCATGCTTTTTCCACCTTTAGGGGAGGGTCGCCAATACATGTGCGCCCTCCCCGCCACGTCCTTTTGACACGCGGCAACCCACATGGCTCCGGTACGACACCTGTCCACCGTGGAGCTGGCCGTGTGGGCTATCACCTACCGCCTTTATTAGCCACCTTCGCGCCCATTACAACGTTGGTATCACCTCATTTCGACGATGTATGGTTTTCCCTTCATCTTTCTGCTCGGGGCCGGTAGTTGGGCGAAGCCCCCCGCCGAAGATGGCGCGGCACGGCCTTGTAACCTGCACGGGTTTTGGTTAGTTGTTGTTGCCGATAGTTACATTGAACGGTTGACAGGGTTTGTGTTGTTGCGGGCAGAGTTGTTTTTTCGTGTGCTGGAGTATGTGTTTCATGGAGTTTCTGGGTTTCTGGCTGGGACAGCGGTTCTGGTTTTCTTGTGCACCTCCGCCTGGATTTCTTGGTCGTTCTTCCATGCAAGTTGTTTAACATGGAATGCCGGTTGTTTAGCATTTCTCTGGTGGTGGTCTTATTCGGCTGTCAAGTTGTTCGGGGAGGAGTCGGTCGCCATTCTACTGAGCTTGAGTTAACATAGTATTTTTAGGCATTTTTAGGCTGTTTTTGTTGTTTTTGTCTTCTCTAATGGCTTCTAATGGCTTGTTTCTTCCTGTTGCAGGTGTTGCAGGTGTGGAAAAGGACGTTGCAGGTGTGGAGAAGGTCAGGCGAGTTGTGGGGAGGCCTGTAACCGGTAGGATTTTTAATCCTACCAGCTTTAACTCTCTGTGTTTTTCAACACAAGCACTCTAACAGGATTTTGTGATCTGTTTTGGCATTTTCTGTCTGTCTGTGGAGGCATTCTGGTATTTTGATTAAGTTAAATTATTTAAATATTATGGTATTTTGGGTCATAGGTTCTTTGCTCCAAGGTCTGTTGTCAGGGGTCTAAACTTCTGCCAGTTCCTTCTGTCGATATTTGTTGGTCTCGTGATGCATCTACATTTGCCGACACTGGGAGAGCTATGGGATGTGCGAGGCTTTGTGCCCATGTTTATTTGTTCACTGGTGGACTCTCTTCGTTGGTGTGGGTTTTATGGCCGCCTGGGCTTTCGTTGCGGGGTTCGTGGGGCTTCTTTGCCTTGCCTTTTTTAATGGAAGGGCCGGTTTTGGTGTTTTGCCATTTGCCACCGCCATGGGTGCACTCTATTTTTGGTGCAACATTTTTTAATTCACATTGCATCTACCTCAGTTCCTCTGGGCTATTAGCCCTGTTTTTTCTGATGCCTTGTCTTTGGGCTTCTTGTTTCAGACTTCCTTGGCAGCCTATACCCAATTTATTTTATTTTATTTTAAGGGTTTTCCCCCCTCTAGTTAATTTCCATTTTTCTTATTTCTTAACTGGATGTGTGGGAGAGGTTGTAAGTTCCTTTCCTTTATTTTCCAAAACAATGGCTACAATTTTCTCCTTTATGATTCATTATGCATGTTAATAAAATATGGTTACCCGAACAAGGTTTTTCTTAATTTGCTAACTAAATTGGGGCTAAATCTTGTATGGAAATATGTTGAAATTTTGCTTCCTTTATAGGGTTTAGGGTTTTTAGGGGTTCTGTCAAAGTATGGACATTTGTAGGGTTTAGGGTTTTAGGGGTTCTGTCTGTCTGTGGATTCATCATGCATGTTAATAAAATATGGTTACCCGAACAAGGTTTTTCTTAATTTGCTAACTAAATTGGGGCTAAATCTTGTATGGACATATGTTGAAATTTTGCTTCCTTTATAGGGTTTAGGGTTTTTAGGGGTTCTGTCAAAGTATGGACATTTGTAGGGTTTAGGGTTTTAGGGGTTCTGTCTGTCTGTGGAGGCATTTTAAAGAGATTTTCATTATACAGTTTTCAGTTTTTAGTATAATAAATTTATGTAGTCTCCTGTGATTTCCTGGGTTATGAATAAAAAAGTTTAAGATTGAATGAAATAATTCAAAGAATTACCAAATCTGAAAAAGTCCATTATTGAAGAGATTGGGAGAATAGAAATTGTCCTAGTTGCAATCGCCATTTAACCAGGGGGTGTCAAACTAGATAAAGCATGAACGAAAACTACAGAAGTAGAGATGGACAATTGTATAATGAGAAGGATCATGTGAGGAACGAGAGTGATTATCACAAGACATATGATAGGGATGATTGAGAGCACACACCTGGAATTTGTGGAGTACCTTAGTACTATATCTGGTGATAAGTTATTTGTTAGGATTCACTAATGGGATACATCAAGCATGAATTTGGTTTACTTTATGTAGTTTATCATCCTGCATGAATATAAGAAACAAATAAAATTGTTGAACAATTGAGCAATTAGCGGCTAACTTGTATCTATAACCACATAAATCCACACACCCACATGATGAAGACAATTGATGGTTGAATTGTGAGATTTTGGCCACAGGTATTTGACTGTCATGTCTAGACGTAAGAGAGACATAGAAAGATATGGTGAAGTGTTGTTATGATTAGTTCATAGTTCTTATTGGTCTTACTAGAAGGTGAGAATTTTGAGTTGTTGATCAAATTATGAATGTTAGATACACAAGGATGAAATTAATGAGTTTTCAAGTTTCATTTGGCACTAGTGTTTGCCATCTTTCTATATAGTTTCAAAAATTGAGGGGATCATTGAGTCAACCATTGCAATGTTGAGCTACAAATTCCTGACTCGATTGGAAGAGTAGTGACCAAACATGAAAAAGATGAACATACTTCAACGGGGTATTATAAGAATATATACTTTTTTAAAGAGATTTTCATTATACAGTTTTCAGTTTTTAGTATAATAAATTTATGTAGTCTCCTGTGATTTCCTGGGTTATGAATAAAAAACTAGTTTAATTTATTTTTGTTTCAAAACAAAAGAAACACAATCGATTTGTAATACTCACCTACTGATAATTGTGCTCCCTGGTCGTGATTGGACCTAGGTTACCTAGAACATGTTCACTGCTGAGGGGGATGTTTCTAATAGTTATTTTGGGTCTAAACAGTCTTTGAGCAAGTTTAAGCTTGCAACTCCAAAAGCTTAATTGGTATCCTGTTGTCTATTATAAGTCCTACAACGTTTTTACCTGTTTAGTTCTCACATTTGAAACAAATTTAGGCCAGAAATTTCTGGTTAAAGTTATATTGCACAGAGGTCCAATTTGCATCCTCGGCACTACTTTGATTATCCTCAGTGCGATGTAGGTTGTCCTCAGTGCGATGTAGGTTGTCGAGGGATATAAGGAGTGCAGAGCTATCGGGAGAGGAGAATGTGTTGATAATAGTGATATATTTCTAGGGTCCCTAAGCCATTATTTTCTTTCCTTTTATCTGCGTTAATGGGCAACACTCAGCTTAGTTGACCTCTGCGTAGGAATTGGACTTATAAACCAAACTCATGCAAATATTCATGCCTGCTTTGGATTGATATGAATTGATTTCAACCGTTATTCATTATTGAAATCTCTTAAAACAGAGTATATTAACAACGTATAATTATGTTTTCGAAACAAAGTCTATACACTTGTTTTTGTTTCTTGAGTTTGATTTTGAGCTCTGAAGCAATTTTGTGGGATTTTTGTATACCTACTGCTTTGGAATTTCCTTCTTACATGTATTAGAGGCAATTCATAATTTTTCTGTACCGTAATACACTGTTATAGATCAATATTAGCTCCAGAACTCATAAGTGTAAAACGGATCTAAAGAAACAGAGACATGATTCTCTTGATGCTTAAAAGATCCCATCTTAAGATGGGTCTACGCTGGTTTATATTTTGTAGATTTATAAATTGTTGTAATTGTCAAACAATTGATCTACTCATGAAGGAAAATGAAAAAGCTGAATAGGTGATGAAACTTTGGAAAGTTGATGTAACAAGATGGAACAATATGATTCATATTGTTCCATCTTGTTACATCAACTACCCTCCCCTATATTTGACCCTCGCCCAACTACCGGCCCCGAGCAGAAAGACGAAGGGAAAACCATACATCGTCGAAATGAGGTGATACCAACGTTGTAAACAGCGCGAAGTTTGTGTAACAAGATGGAACAATATGATTCTCATAGTTGTTCATCAACTGATTTGATTAATTTAGATACTTCCATCATTTTTACTGACACATATAAAAACACATGCTCTCTATAAGTTGGGCATACTCCACGGTGGACAGGTGTCGTACCGAAGCCATGTGGGTTGACGCGTGTAAATACGATGTGGCGGGGGGGGGGCACATGTATTGGCGACCC
>APFE031067358.1:11805-45128 GCA_000404065.3 Pinus taeda | reverse complement strand
TTTTAGTCACTTTGTTCAATTCTCGATAGTCGACACAGATTCTCCACTTATCATTTTTATTTGGCACTAGCACCAAAGGAGAGACCCATTCATTGTCAAAGATGGAATAGATGAAACCTACATCAAGCAATTTCTGTAGTTCTTCCTTAACAATATCTTTAAGTGCTTGGTTCATCCTCTTTTGAGGCTGCCTAACTAGCTTGCAATCTTCCTTGATGTATATATGATGAATACATATTGAAGGGTGCACTCCATTAATCTCCTTATAACTCTAAGCGAAGGCATCTACATGTTTTCTCAGTATGCTGCATAGCTCCTTCTACTGGGAAGTAGATAGGGTTGATTGATTTTCAATGTTCTTTCTAGGCCAAACTCTATATTTTTAACATCACGAGAAGTGGGGTCAGCCACATAGAGATCAGTTGAGGGGTTTTTTTGGGTTTCTCTTACTATGTCTTCTAATGGTGATACATTGGGAGGTGGATTCTGAATCAAATTTTCAATCATATCATCCTCATCTTGTGCTTTCCCCCCCATGGTGATTTCTAAGGTACAAAGTGGTGCAGAATAAACTTCATCTTCATCCTCCTCCTCCAACTAGAGAGGTAGATCATGTTCTAGAAAGAGTTGGGCAGGGGGATATAGGATTAACTGCTTAGACATGTGCCAATTCTTTATGGTCATGTTCCGAGCCCAACAACTGATGTAGGAATCAGCTGTAGCCTACCAGGGTCTTCTGAGAATGAGAGGATACCCAGTGAGCTTTTCCATTGGATAGAGAACTAAGAAATAGGTAGGGTACTCCCAAGAATCAATAGAGACCATCACATCTTCCACAATCCCCTCAGGGGTCACTGTGGAGCAGTCTACTAGTTGCAACACTATTGTGGTCTTGCTTAAGGAGGCTCGGAGGTTAAGTTTGAGCATTGTTTCCTTTTTCACCACATTAATGGCAGCTCCGAGATCAATCAATGTATGTGAGACCATTGTGCCATTGATGTGGACATCAATGGGCTTCCACAGTCCAAATATTTTGGACATATTATCTACCCCAACATCAAGTTGGACAGTTGTCCTATGGCATTGATGGTTGGGGCATCTCTCTTGCAGCTTCCTGGGTTCCTAAAGCACTTCTATTTGATCAACCTATTGTAGATAGACACATATTTTATGGCTTGGAGAAGTGGTATCTTCACACATAAATGTTTCAATTCTCCAAGGAGTTCAGTCTCTTCTATGGTAGGCTGGATTTTCATGGATAGTCTCTGAGGAAAGGGTGGATTCGATTTAGGTTCGCTTTCCTCTTTATCTTCCTCAACCTCCGTGGGTGTAGAGTGGCTATCTAGGAGGACTTTCTGAGATCGCAAGTTAATTTCTCGAATCTCCACAACATAATTTGGTCATGATGGTTCCCCACTATACACTTGCTGATCTTGTTTGTTATTTAGGTTCGGATTTGGCTGGGCAGGCATTTGGGGTTGCCTTGAGTAACGGTTGTGGTTGAGCAGGTGGTGGAGGCAGAATATCGGGAAGAGAGTTGTATTTGGGCCTCCACCCCTAATGAGATGCATTCCACTAAGGTTGTGACTGAGCATAGGATTGAAATGAATGGGTGGCTAGTTGGGCATGATATTGAGATGTGAAGGACCAAGGAGGAGGCGTGGACTAGGAAGGGTGAGGAGGGGGGGCCCAAGAAGGTATAGAGGTGACTTGGTTGGGTTTGTAGTATGCCTAAGATGTCCCTTGCATCCCCTACTGGTATGGTCTAGGTCCATGCGACCTCCTTTGGTTTATGTAATAGATCTGTTCAGTGACTCCTTTGGTCCCTTGGTATACAGCTTTAAGTCCACGCAAGGAAGGGCACTTATCTGTAGAATGATATTCTTCACAGATTGAACAAACCTCTATACAGTTCAATGGGAATTCATTCCTAGAATGCCTCTTGGTGCATCTAGGGAAAAAAATGGCCAAAGCCCTCTCTCCTTCCTCTTGTTTTATTTTGATATGTAAGGTATCCACTTGCATGGAAAGAGTCTCTAGCATCTCACTCTTGAAGTCTTCTAACATGTTTCCAATTTCACCTTTAATGTATGAATTAGGAGAAGAGGTATTAGCTATGGGTTGACTCCCCCTACCTTTCTTTCTAGCTAATCTAGAATGGTTTCTAAAAGCACGCTTTATGTCCCCATAGGATAGTTGGTAGATGTCTCCCTCGACTAGTAGATGGAGGGTTTCTAAAAGGTCATCCTGAATTCCCCTAAGGGGGACCAACTTTAGAGACTCAGGGTCAAGTGTACACCTTGCCCTTTTGTAACTCAGCTCGAACTTCTCTTCATAGTCTTCGAGGGACTCATCACTTCCTATGGTCATTGGTAAGATTTCTTATTTAGTATCTTTTGACCTAAAATAGTCTCGATACTTGTTGTTAAATGCTTGCTCCATCCGAGCTCAAGTTGTGATGCTATTTCCAAGTAATCCCATGAACCAACACAATGATATGTCCTTGAGATTAGAAGGGAATAGTTTCAACTTTTTCTCGTCTTCTACATAGTCATAAGTTCGACAAATGATAGAAAACTCAAATAAGAAGGTGTCAGGATCTTCTGTAGTTAGACCATGGAAGTGAGGTAGGGATGAAGGACTTATATTCTTCATTTTGATGTCCCCATTGGTCTCCCGAATGGGGAAAGTACCCTCTATTCTCTCTCCATTTCCCCTAGCATTTTTGTTTTCAACCATTGGCTCCAGAGTAATGTTGTATTCTTCTTCTTCCCCTATAGGTTCTTCTTCCCCTATAGGTTCTTCAAATATGTGTGAATGTTCACTTAAGAATTCTTCTTCATTGTAGCCACCGAAGGAGAGAGAAGGTTGGTTGTGTGAAGTAGTGGGGGTGTTGCGAATTTTTTTTCCTAAGCTATCTCTACTCCTACGAGACATGAAAGGAAATATTTTTGGTTGGTTTTTTGTTTATTTTTCCCCACACTAAAAGTACCTGTAGAAATTGAAATTATGATTCAACAAAACAAATTGCAACTGGCTAAAATGAACTTGCTGAATGGACATTTGTAGAATTGAAAAGGAAAGCAAGGAAATGCAGAACTGAAAGAAAAGAAATGACTAGTCTAATTTTTCTGAAATAAACTATTAGCAGAATGTTGCAATATGAAATAGAAGAAAGCAGTAATCACAGAATACTATGAGGCTTCCCTGGAAACGATGCTAAAAAGTGGTGAGCGCTAGTATTGCAGCAAGAATGCTGCAACTCCTCGGCTACCAAATTTACTTTTATCAACCCGGTAGTTCATAACAAACTTGGAAGCGTCGATGCCATATGCATAAGTACTAGTTCTCACTGCATGTTGTCACTTGGTCAGATGGCATTAGATCACTAGGAGCTCAAGAAAACTTTTAGAAGAAGCTCTATGCGTGATGAAAGGAAAGCAAGATTACTCTACAGATGCTATTCTGACTCCAGAAAGGAGAAAGACTCGAATGTAAAGCAAAACCTAGTAAACCCTAATTAACAAGCTAATTATACTTTTGCCAAAAACACTATGAAAACCATGAAAGAAATTCCATTACATACTCAATGAAGTAAACAACATCTAATAATGCTATTTCTAGAAGTAAATAAGAAAAAAACATATTTTTGGATATTTATGTGTTTTTATGTGAATTTAACATGCATCTAATTTATTGTGTGTGAGTGTGGCAGCGAATAGGTGGCATTAGAGGGAAGTTTTGGAGCTTGAGAGGATGTAGGATTCTTTGGATGGGTCCTATGAGGTCTTAGGTGGCCTTCTAGAGGCTTTTCCTGGACTCAACCTTCAAAAGAAAGCCTACTTTGAAAAACTACAGGAGGAAAACAAGGAAACTACAGGAGGGCGAGAGAAATTTTCACTATTTTGAGGGTGTGAGAGTGGGTGGAAAATGTGGATGAAGGTTGGAATGAGGTGTTAGGGCACCTAAGGTCTACCATGAATCACCAGAAGAGAGAAATATGATTGAGTTTGCTCAAGGAGAGAGGAAGAAGTTCTATGAAAAATGAAGGAAACTAGGGTAGAATTGAAGTGAGGTTTGGGAGACCTATAGCGCATGAATCAGATGGAGGGTGTGATTGCTGGTAGGTTAGCCTACTACTGGAAGAGATCTGCTGCATAGAAACTAATAGTCAACCAAGAAAATCAAGCAACCAATTAAATGAGTGCATCCTAGGAAAAACAGAGTTTTGCATTAAAATGGCCTAAACTATGATGTATGGAAGGAAATGCTAGGAAATGACGTAATAAAGTAAATCATGCAAAAGGACTACTGCAAATTAGGAAGTGAACATGACAAAGAATATCTAAAGAAAAGCAAAACTAGACTATCAACCTACTAGAGAGCTGCAAAAACTAGAAGTCCTAGCAATGAGCAAAATTTGTGTTTTTGGGGCAGCAAGAGAGTCTTTGCCTCAAATCATGGTCCTAGAGGGAGGACGAGAGGCCAAGGAATTGTTGCTAGCCTTTTGAATCTTCTCTGATGACTACTTAACCTACAACAGAAAACACAAATGGACTTAAGCTACTAAATCATCAAAAGCAGCCTATACTTAACCATAAGAGAAATACATCTAACAACAAACTAATCTACAAATTGAAGTAAAGCATACAAATACAAGTAAAGAGAAGTTTGGCTACTTCGATTGGACCCTAATCCAAGAGCTTTAGCCCTCAGAGGTAACTCAGTGCTAGCTCAAAAAGGATTCCATCTTCATTATGAAAAAATAGCAAGATTACATAAAACTGTCATAAAATAGTAAGCTCAAAATTTGGGGAGAGCTTACACAAGAAAAAAAAAGTCGACCCTAGTGAGGCCCTACACATCTCTACTAATACCTCTGAATCTACCAACATCTTCCTTAAAATAAGGGAGGCTTGGCTCCCAAAACTTGAGGTAGTTATCAATCATCTTCCACTTGCTCGGCTGCCTTCTAGTGCATGATTTGGCTGCTTGTACTCTGAGCTGAATGAAGGGAAATTCGAAGTGAGGAGAAATAAATGAGGGGGATTCCCTCCTATAAGTCCTCTCCTCTGTGTACTTCAAGTTATTGCTACAGTTTGACCACTAGATCCTTGACTTTGACATCGAAATCCATCAATAATCTACATTAAATACATGTTAGACCACATGGCATAATAACTAACTGAACTCACCCTATAAGCATAAATATAATGAGAAAATCATACAATAAGCTAAAAGAATGGTTCATTTGACTAGGTTAGGAGGTAAAATGAGCCCATATAATTACCCATTTATGAGGCTCATCAGAGCTCATATTGTAGTGGTGAAAACCTTAACAGGTGTAAGCCCCCTTCTATACTTTGGTAGGGAAAAATAATTTGACTTGAACATTTTCATATGATATAAAAATTTCAATCAGTTATGCATGCAAATATTAATTACAATGAATAGTGTGATGGAGGACCAAAGGGCCTAGAGCCTATTCAAATGTAGTTTAATAATAACATTTTTAAAAATTCATTAAAGAACAATAAAATAATCATTGTAGGAATCCTCTATGGATTGGAACTTCAATGGAAAGAACATGAATTATTTCGATTTCCAATAAATATTATTCTTTTTGTTTCTTAGAGAAAAGGGGGAGAAGTTATTTTTAATAATATAAGTGTGAACTTGAATAGCAATCGGGTTGAAAGAGGTTCTCAAAATAACGTTTACTTATGGACCATGCCAAGGGGTGGCAAGGAACAAAATTCTTCATGACAAACCCACTTGTTGTTCAGTGCATTCTTCAAAAATAATTAGGGAGCCCTTTTCATTTGGAGGAGGGTCATGATGGAAAAGTCATATCACACTCTTATAGATGGAGTTGACAATCGGGATATACCTGTTATGGCTAGCCAATTTTTTAAATTGTTGATGTGCATCAACATAGGTGAATCCATAGGGTGGTTTTCATCATGCAAACTAGAACTCATAAAACTCTCTAGATATCATGAAACTGAGAATGGGGAAAGATAAAAAGGTAAAGGGGATGCAAGAATGAGGACAAGGTATGAAATATTAAGGAAGATAACATGAAGTCATCATGGAGGGAGAAGACTAATCCGTAGGGGCCTCGCACAGGGAAAGTACACTCAAAAGAAAATAGGGGGAGGATGATAAATCCACTATTGAGAGAAGGAGCCTTCACACTAGTGAATCAAGGTCAAATCCTACAAGCACTATAGTGAGGGAAGAAAGAAGATTTGAATTGTTTCTAGTTTTCATAAGGAAAGTGGGTACATTATTGATAAGTAATTCCCAAATTCATGTTCACATTTCTTTGCAACAATAGGGAATGCTCATCAATGATTATTGGCATTAGGAAAAAGTGAATTAAAGAAAGTAGAATTGACAATAAAACACAACATGTGATGAAAACAAAACCAAATTATAAGAAGCTGAAAATTACAAATTAGAGTAATCAACATAATATAAAAAGAAATCATATTATGACACAGTGTCACAAACAAACCAAACAAGAAATAAGAATAAAAATAAAAAATATTTATTTTTCGCTTATTTTGTAATTTTATTTTATTTTGTTTCATTTTTAATGTTTACCTATGTACAAAATAAAGGATTCAATATTATCTAATGGTCATACATGTTGAAATTCAACATATATTACTATTTATTTCAAGGTATAATGTGCCAACCAACAATTTTTTGTTTGTGTTCCAAACTATAAGAATGAAGGAATGTAGACAAATCATGGTCTTGTTTTACTTAAAACAACACACTATTATTGTGTTGAACATGTCTCATATGATTAACAGAAAATATGTATATTCTTGAGACATTTAAAACCCAAATACTTCATTTTAAATAGATTGGGCTAACTAAATACCTTAAGAGTAAAAAAATAGGACTTCATTTTGAAGTTCTTTGAAAAAAATTCATCACCCATATAAAACAACTACCTTTGATAAACTTAATTAGACCTTTCATAAAGAAGGGCCTCTTTCTCAATTTCATTAACTAATAAATCATAATTCATGTTAACCATTTCATACCATCATGAATCAACCATTCCTCACTATAATCATCATACATGACCTCAAACACAAGGTAGAGGAGATGGGGATCAGTGTGTGGTTAAATATCATGCATGAAAATATGTGAGAGGTGACAAGAGAAACACAACATGGATGTGGACATCGCTCATCCCCAAATGTAAAATCCTCTATGTCCAGAAAACCAAAGTTATAATCATGGGTGTCGTTGTGATGGTGATCATCATTTAGTGCACATTCTTTATCACAAATGAAACAAAAATAATAATCAGTTTTCAAAGAAAGGGTTCATTGGAGAACTCAAGTGGATACTAGATAAAAAAATTCATCCTCAAGACATCTCATCCTATAGATCATGAAAGGTAAGCATTAAAGAAGAAGGATTTGGACTTATGTAATTAAGATTGGGACATAAATTAGTTCTGTATGGGTTTTCTCTTCGAAATCAATACAAGTTACCAAAGCTTCATAAAAAAATTGAATGTTCCTTTCCTACAACTCATACATGTAAAGAGGAGGTATGAGGCTATATTAATGTAGATTGGCAAATAGGTTGGCAAGTCTAATAGATTTAGAGATGAGGTTGTAAAGTTTGAAACTCAAGGTTGAAAGTAGGAATGCTTTAGCCCTTTTCCATGAATAATTGGTTAAATATTTTAAGGTGATCATAAGGATTCTCTGGTATACTTTTTGACACCTAATCATAGGAATTCAATGAAAAACTGTAATTAATGTAAATAAATAATAGAGGAAATGGAAACTGAACACTCACTTTTTCTTGTATATAATAATGAACAACCTAAATAAATAATACAATTTCATTTGAGGAGTAACCTCGTGGTCTGTCATGGTATTAGAGACAACCTCTATATTCATTTTTCAGCATTGTAACTCTAGTCAGTTTCATGTCCTCGGCCTCTTTTCTCTACCGAATCTTTGTATTTGGATAGACCATGCATTCAATGAGTTTTTGAATTATCTTTGTGATGACTACAAGGATTGTTGAGTTAACCTCTAGCTCAATAACTCTCATAGAGGTTGTTTGGAGCAGACCTGCAAAGATTAGTTGAAGCCTTGGTGCTAAGAGATGGAACATGCTTGTTAAAAGACTGTGAGCTCGGTCAAACCTGGACGTGTTGCATTGAATAGTGGGACTGCAATGTGCATTTTTAGACTCTTTCTGAATATTGATGGCATTTGGTAAGTGATTTTAATGATAAAAATCCAATTAACAAGCTCATACATTGATGAAGATTTATAGTCGATTGAATGGCGTAGTGACTGTGTTTCTAAATTGACTGTTCACTAGCCATTATTGTGAAATCTGTGTTCGAATTATGGACTTGTTGAACGTTGGCTTTGCACTGCCCTCATGTATTGCATTCCCATACTACCTCACCAGTTTTAAACTCCTCTCCACTGCGCAACACAACCATATGGTATCACCCACCATACCACACTCTGGAAACAACGATACATGGTTTCCAACCCATCAGCTATACCACATACCACTGCGATACCACGTGACTGTGTATTCACCTCCCATGTTGTGATATTGTAGTGTGGCATCACATTCCTCCACTAGAATCGAGTATCTCTCAGCTAATACACTCCATAATCCCGCATAGATATGCTCCATAATCCCACCCAGCGAATATGCTCCATACCCCCACACAACTAATACCACTTGTTGTCTTAAACAATGCACCGGTCATACATTGACTGCTTGGTATCATATATTCCCTCCACAATATAAATCTTCCCCTAAAGAATACCTCCCACATATAATAACCTCTACCCTAGATAATACCCTCCCCATATAATACCTCTCCTCTATCCATTAGATTGTAATTTTTTACACCATAACTGCGTTTTATACAACAAGAAGTGCAAATTTTATACATTGGTAGAAGTATTTTTTTTATAGTACAAAGATTTTTTGTGGGAGTGGTTCTCACCTGCAAGGAAAATTATTGTAAGTGGTCCACTGAAATCAAACACAATATTATTTTTAATGAGTCGTGGAAAGGAATGTGTGTTGGAGAGGAGAGAAAGAGCGAGAACAACCTACCTCAAACAAGGAATTTTCCATTTGGGAAAATAATAATAGCAAGGTTTATGCATTGATTGCAGCATCAATAAATGAAGAGGTGAGTCGTCATATTTTTCCATTTTCAAATGCTTTTGAAGCCTTAGAAAAACTGAAGGAACTCTATGACTCACACTCTACACTTGAAGTTGTTCAACTCATGATTAAATTGTTCACCCTTGAGTTACAAAATGATGATCCTCTTAGTCTTGCATCAGAAGTAAAATCTATTATGCATTATATCAAATTCACTAATGTTGAACTCAACATTCCTCTCATAGCTTTTCTCAATGCCCTTTATCCCACTTACTCAAATTATCTTGAGTCATTGCAAGAAAATGGAAACCTCAAAGATATTACCTTTGACTCTCTTGCGAAAAAAAATGTTGAAAGAGAGAAAGCTTTTGGGAAGTAGACAACTCCTCAGTTTTCTCATGAGGTTGTGTGTCTTGCACATAGAGAGAACAATATTGCTCAATATTCATCCAAAGGGAGAGATGGTCAAAGAGGAAGAGGAAGAAATTTGAGACGTAGAGGGGGAGACACTCTTAAGGAGAAAAGTTAGATCTGCACTGCATATGCTGCAAAAGAGATGAATAACATGATATACAATGCAAGTTGCCTTGGGAAACAATTGAGTAGGAAAGAAACCAATCCAAAGGTAAAAATAATGACAAAGAGAAAGGTAAAGCACCTGAATCCACTCACTATGTTGTGGCACACTGTAATATTGGAGTAAAGCTCCTTGGAAAAATGATTGGTTTCTTGATTCAGGAGAAACTTTCCACATAACTTTTAGAAGATATTTTTTTGAATAATTTCCTCACAATTTTGATGGAGCAGTATACTTTGCAAACAAATCAAAACTCAAGCCATTGGGCTTGGCACAATTAGGCTTAAATTGCATGGTCTTCTAAACTCTCTTCTGCATCATGTTCTATATCTTCCACAATTGAGGAGAGACTTGTTGTCCTTGGTCCACATCTACCAGCAAGGACACTCCATTCATATGTTTGATGGAAAGCTTGAGGTGAGAAAATCATTATACCACTCACTTGTCATGACGGGGATAGAAGAAGAAAGGCTTCTCAATTTGTAGGGTACCTCTGCTCATGCACAAAATCTGTCATACAATTCTCATTATGAAGAAGGTACATTTCCATCAAGTTTATTATGGAATGCTATATTTGGACACTTAAACTATGACAACCTCTTCTTTTTGAAGAAAAATGGTGTTACCAGTTTTCCTACAATTCCTAGGAACTTAAGCAATGTGATGCTTTCATTCTAGGAAAGAATACCAAACAATCTTTTCATGATTCATATTCTAGAGAACATAGAAAACTTGAACTCACTCATTCATATTTATGTGGTCCAACACCTTTTCCTTCTACAAATGGAAATAAATATATGATGAAATTTACTGATGACTACACGAGAATGTGTTCGGTTTATTTATTGAAGAAAAAATCTTATGATTTTCAAACATTCAAGAAATTTCATACATGAATTGAAAATAATGCACAATCTCATAGTGGCTCTATTCACATAGATAATGAAAATAATACACTTGAAATGAATTTGAAAACTATCTTTGCCAACATGGATCAAACAATTGTGCCTTATAATCCCCAACATAATGGAGTAGCTAAAACAATGAATAGGAGAATCTTAAATATGGTGCACTCCATGACATTTTTCAAAAATGTAAAATTGATGGTTTGGGCTGATGCAATTCTATGTGTTGTATATGTAAAGAATAGATATCCATATAATGCTATTAGAAACAAGACTCCTTATGAAATGTGGTATGGGTGTATTCCTTCAATAAAGCATCTCACAGTCTTTGGTTCCACCTATTATGCCTTGATACCATAGGTACATAGAAACAAACTTGGTGCAAAAAGTCATAAGTGTATCTTCCTAGGATATTCAAACACCTCCAAAGCATACCGTCTCTATGATGAAGTCAATAAAAAGTTTGTTGTATATAGAGATGTAATGTTTCTTGAATCATCCAAAACTCACAATGTTGTTGAGTGGCAACTTGATCGCTTGGACATATCGCAAATGAAAATCATTTGAATAATTTGATAATCAAATTCCACATCTTGAAGGGGGGATTCCTATACTAGATCAACCTATGGAATCTTCTTCTGAAGCACTCTCTCCCCTGAATGAAACTTTAACAATCGATGATACTTTGACTGATGTTATTGACAGAATTGGGAGACTTAGTCTTGATTCAATCCTAACTCAATCAACAGAACAGCCTGAACCATCTGAGAAAGGTCCCCTAAAGTGGCTCACAAAAACACTTGAAAGTGTTCATCCTCATGAGGTTGGAAAGATAGGAAGTAGAAATTCAACCTGACAAAATGGAGGTGATGTAGTTGACTCTCATTCACCTATTGATATGGATGTTTCTTATGATTGTGAATTGCATTTGTCTACAGATTTTGAACCAACTTCCTTCAAAGAAGTTTCTTCCGATGATGAATGGAAAGAAGCAATGCAAAAGGAGTATGATTCCTTGATAAATAATGGCACTTGGATGCTGGTTCATCCTCCATTGGGAACCAAATCAATTTGTTGCAAGTGGGTCTATAAGAACCAGTATAAATCTATTGGCTCACTTGACAAGCACAAAGCGAGGCTTGTGGCAAAATTTTTTGCACAAAAGGAATGGGTTGATTATGAGGAGACCTTTTCCACCACGGAAAAATGGGCTACCATCCGAACACTCTTTTCCCTAGAAACTCAGAACTCTTGGAAAGTCCATCAAATGGATGTAAACACTGCTTTATTGAATGGAGATCTAAAAGATAATATTTTTATGTCAAGGCCTGAAGGATTTGCTGTGAAAGGACATGAGCATAAAGCACACAAACTTGTGAAATCCTTCTATGGCCTCAAATAATCAGAGCGAGTGTGGTATGAAAAATTAACTGAGCATCTTCTGAAACTCAATTTCAAACATTTTGATATTGATGATGCAACTTTGTTGGTCAAGAACATTGGAAAAATAGTTGTATATCTTGTGGTATATGTAGATAACCTTTGGATGAGCGGTAGCAATGAGACCTACATCGCATCGATAAAGAAGGAATTGAGGAAAGGTTTTGAAATGATTGATTTGGGCTATGTTCATTACTATCTTGGTATTGAAGTAACTCAACATTTGAAGTCCATATTCCTTTCTCAAAAGAAGTACATTGGAGATCTGTTGAACAGGTTTGGCATAACTCAATGAAATCCTCTCACTACTCCAATGGAACAAAACTTAAATCTCACATCCATTGAAGGAAAATAATTTGAGGATGCAACAAAATATAGACAGCTTGTAGGAAGTCTCAACTACCTCACTACTATGAGACCACACATTTCATTTCATGTTGGAATCCTCTCCAGGTTTATGCAAAATCCTTGTGAGGGACATTGGTCTACTTCAAAAAGAGTTCTAAAGTACTTGAAGGGAACTCAAGACTTTGGACTCAAGTACACATAGGTGGGCGATTATTGGATACTCTCATTCAGACTTTGATGGAGACAAAGAAACTGGGGTATCTACTTCGGGTTATGCTACGAGTCTTGGATCATGAGATATATCCTGGAGATCATGCAAAGAATTAGTTCCAGCAGATTCCACAACAGAGGCAGAATATGTGGCAGCAACTGAGGCAACAAAAGAAATTGTGTGGATGAAGAAAATTCTGGAAGATTTGCATGTAAAACAAGTACAATTCACTCCACTCATGATTCAAAATACCTCAGCAATAAATTTTCCGAAGAACCCAAAGTTCCATGATCGAACGAAGCACATCAATACAAAATATGATCTGATTCGATATCATGTTGAGGCCAAAACAATCCATCTTCACCATTGTTCCACTAACGAGGAGATTGCAGACATCTTCAGCAAAGCGCTTCAAGGAGAAAAGCTTGAACAATTGATAATGATGCTTGGACTCACCAACATCCCTTTAGATTAAGGGGGGGAATGTTGACACCTAATCATAGGGATTGGGTGAACAATTGTAATTAGTGTAATAGATAATAGAGGAAATGGAGATTCATTGGGACATGAAACTCAAAAGTCACTCCCTCTTGTATATAATAATGAACATCCTAAATGAATAACACAATTTCATTTGAGGAGTTACCTCCTCACCTAACAATACTAATGATCTAGGTAAAACATTAAGTGAGTTCATTCGAGGTGGAAAATCATTCATTAGCCACGTCAACAAACAATGAAGCATCACATCCCTTAATGGAGTAAAAAAAAAATGCGTGCAATTGACATTTTAGTTGAACTTGTCATTTTAGATGAACCTCCTCATCATGTATGCATTTGGAAAATGCACAAAAAAATTTCTTACAATAACTTTTCGATCACCAAAAAAAAAAATGGTAGATGCAACTTCAATTTGCATGGAATAGGTTTGACTTGATGCTTGAATTTTAAAGGGGAAGGTGTAAACAAAGGGTATCATTTCTTGTCCTCCTCCCAAGCAAAAGGTTCTATGTTGGAAAATGGTAATATCAAGTTTCAAAGAGGAAGTGGTTGGCATGCCATGACAATGAAGAAAAATAACTAGTTACATCCATACCCGACTAAAGTAAAATTGCAATGAAAATTGAAGGAAAGCGAAACTTAACTATCTCTCGAATGATTGCCATAATACCTTGATATTCTGCAATGAAAGTGTCACTCGAAAACAACGTCAACATCAACATCTCGTACTTATAGGCCACTGATGAGAAGTATTGGGAATGTTATCCCACAGTTTATAGTTGCTCAAGTTTGAGTAGATTCCACACCAATATTGGTGCAACTTAACCCTCTCCCTAGTCAATGAATGGTAGGTGACATGAAAGAGTCATGCAGCTAGAAACAATGACCTTGAATAAAAAGAAACAAGAAAACGTATCTACTATATGCCTAAACATGAATTTATTTAGAAAAGCAACAAATTAGTCTAGTTTGTTCTCTAAGATTTTGGTCTTACATTACTATAGAGTCTTAGCCGTATTTAACTTATAAACTACAGATGAGTAAGCACACCACACTAACCCTATGTAAGATGAGTAACTAAAATACCCTTCATGTAAGAACAAATAAATAAATGATATTCATCCTATTAATGAACCAAATATCCCAATACATTAATGATTAGTTACAGTAGTGAAGGTATCTCGAAAAATTAATGAATTGATCTTAACATGGTTTGAAATTGTCACCTAATTATGACCTCTAGGTTGCCTGACAAGTGACCTTAAAGACCACATTTATAACTTGTGTAATTGAATCTTTTATTACATAACTTAATTGTTGAATATGTATTCATGTTATGAAATTAGAAATATTAACCAATAGTAGAAGATATCTAATTGAATAGTCATTAAATAAGATTTCCTTTAACAACCATTAACATTAACCATGTTTGATCCGATAAACATTTGTTCAACTTAAAACAACAAAAATTATGTACAAAACTAAAAAATGTTAAAATAAGTATGGCTACAAAGTAAAAGATACACAAAAACCATTCAAGAGAGATTTGACCAACAAGGAAAATTCTCTTCTTTTTATTGCATTTTGGCATCTAAGTAAATTTCTGCAGGGTGGGATGTGTGAGAAAGTGGAAAGGCCATATACTATATAGCAATCATGAGGTCAATGCGAACTTTAATGGTAAAACAATAAAAAAAAATGCAATGAAAGATCTTAACATGTGCTCGACTACAAAGCAATGAAGCTCTAGAGTCATGTCCTAAGAAACACTTCAAAGATGAAACTTGCAAATTGACAATAATATCACTAAAGGAGAGGTCATCTACATGAACATGAAAGTAGGAAAAAAATAAAAAATTACTACTCTTGGTCACGCCCTCACTCATAAATGAGAAACATGTAGGTATGCAAAAGAGGAAATCCCCATTCCATGTTGTTGCTTGCTTCTATAGATCTCTTCAAGGTGATAGATGGTCTAGATTCTGATCGATTGACCATTGGATGAATGTTTACTATTTTCATTCATTCATTTTATTTTGGAACTACTCAAATAATTCTTTTAATTTCACCTTATGGGGCTAAGAACTTATTGTCGAACTTCAATATATATTTAAGGGATTTGTATTTAAATAAAATATATATTTATTCCCTTCCCTTTTAATACATTCTCAATTTTTACCCTTTTCTTAGTTATTTTTAATAAATATTTCTATAAAAAGAAAAATGTCATCAGATAGAAACTATATTTCAAAAAACACTTCAAACAATTACTACTCATTTTCAACTTTGTACAACTCGGCAAATGACTCTCAAGGATATTGAGCAAGAACTTTTAGCTTGCCATAACTTGTACATTCCACTTTTAAAGCCCCATGTATTGAAGACTAAGAATGGGTAAAACTATCCATTGTAAATTCAAATCAAAGAGTTCATCTCTTTGGTGGTTGAATTACTTAGTAGCTTATTTCAATTATCCTTGCTTTTCCACATTATCTTCGTGTCTATAAATATTTTCATCAAGCTATTGATTTGGTGATGATTAAATTTATGTTCGTGTATCAACTCTTGAACCTCGACTCTATTATGGTTCAATTCTACCCGTAATGTTGTTACTAAGGACGTAATTGAGGAATGTTTCTCCTCGAGGCTCCATATACACTTTGAGACCTTCAACTACTCTCTTGATGTTATTAGACTATAGCTCGATTCTCTGAGTCTTATGTCCAAATCTATTGAACTTGTTGGAGTAATTACTTGATCATAAGCTCCAAATTGTAGAATATGAAATTTCTTCTTTAAGCAAGCTCTTAAACCAAAGATAATTATGAAGAAAAAAACATATAAAAAAAACAATGAACAAATAAAACACACTTAATGCCTTAACCACCCTAATAATATGCTACCCTAATTTTGCAGAGAGAACACAAAATTTGCAAACTTATTTGTCAAAAATTACATGACATGATTAAGCATTATCATGAAAAATCCCCATTAATGCTTAATTAGGGTTTACTATCTTATCTCGTAGTGCCAAAAACCTAGCTTTTGTAGCTCCTTTGGTGAATATATCCTCTAGGTGATCCTCAGTATTTATGTGCTCCAATTCAATATCCTTCATCTCCACCAAATCTTGAACGAAGTGATGTCTCATGTCAAAATTCTTTGTCCTATTGTGATGAACCAGGTTCTTTTATAACTTGATTCCACTTACATTATCACAATAAATCCCTGTAGGTTGAATTTTCTTTTCTCCAATATCTTCCAAAAACATTCTGAGCCAAAGAGCTTTTGTACATGCTGAGGTAATTGCAACATACTGAGTTTATGTGGATGAGAGGGCAACAATGCTTTGTTTTCTTGAGCTCTAGGTAATCAAACCAAAACCAAAAGAGAAACAATTTCCAGATGTGGACTTATGGTCATCAATACTACCTCTCAAATCTGAATAACTAAATCCAATAAGATTGAACTTTTAGAAGAGTCGTAATGAATACCAAAATTTAGAGTGCCCTTCACATTACTTAAAATCCTCTTGGATTCCTTCATATGTATCTGAGATGGATTTTTCTTATAACTTGAAACAAGTGAAAGTCAATATGTAATATTAGTTCTTGTGTCGGTTAGAAATATCAAGCTCCCCACAATACTTATGTAAGTCGTCTCATCAACTAAATCAGCATCATCATCTATACATAACCCAACTCCATGAGCCTTGGAGTAGGGGATGGATTACAATAATCATATCACATGCATCAAGTTTACTCACAAATGAAAACCTCATCCTTACTTTGATAAACTTCCATTCCTAGAAAATATTTCATGAGGCCTCAATATTTCATGTCAAATTCATTCATTATAGCAACTTTGAATTTATCATTCATCTTAGAACTATTACCCATATACAATACATCATCAACATGCAAAATTATGTTTAGAATATCAATACCTTATTGTTTGTAGTAAAGGCTAAGATCACTCTTACTTCTCTCTAAGCCATTTTCGTGAAAGTAGCCATCAATACTAGCATAACATGCTCTTGTTGCTTGCTTGAGACTATACAAAGCCTTCTTCAAGTCGTTGACATTATTCTCTTTTCCTTCCACTTCAAAACGTTGTCGCTGCACCACATATACTTCCTCTTCTAAGTACCCATTCAAGAAGGCAGGATTCCATATGATGTATGCTCCACTCTTTCTAAGCTACTAACAAAATCAACCTTCTAATTGTCTCTTGTCTTGCTAATCGTACAAACGTCTCTTCATAATCAATTCCACACTTATGTGTGAATCACTTAGCAAGTAATCTTTCCTTCTCTCTTTCAACACTCCCATTGTTGTTAAACTTAGTCTTGTAAACCCATTTGGTGTGAATCATTGTCTTATCATGTGGAAGTTTTGTCAACTCCCAAGTGTCATTCCTGTGAATGGAATCCATATATTCTTGCATGGATTGCACCCAAACCTCATTATTACATGCATATTCAAAACCTGTTGGTTCAAAATCAACGTTGGCTAATAAAGCGAAATTTACTATCGCTTATTGGGCTTTCTTCCTGTGCTTGATTTTAACTCATGTCATAGATATCACTCAATCTTATTAGCTTCCTTCTAGAACTTGGAGAAGAAGTTTGACTTGAACTTGATACTGAAGAAATTCATGAAGGGATCCTTGGTGGAGTTAAACCACTAAATACAAAAGCATTAGTTGGTTGCTCATGATCAATATCAACAAGTATATCATCATTCAAAATAGATTTTGTCTCCTTAACATGGCCTTTTTGATGACCATAAACCCCCCCTTCATAAAAATATACATCTCTTGAGACAATTAGCTTGTTAGTGAGAGGATTATACAATCTATAAGCATTGCTTGTCTCACTATACCCAATAAAAATACATAACTCACTATTTTCATCTAACTTTTTTCTATTTTGATAGGGTACATATACATAATCTATCCAACCAAAAACTTTGAAATGATTAAAATTAGGCCTTTTTAGATACCAAGCTTCATTAGGAGTCATGTTTTGGAGTGCACTAGTGGGGCTATTGTTGACGATGTACACTGTTATAGAAACTACATATCCCCAATAAGAATCTCTCAATTCCTTAGTTTGTAACATGTGCCTTGCCATTTCAACCACACTATGATTATTCCCTTGAGTTGTTCCATTCTGTTGGGGTGTGTATTTAGTAGTATGCTGCCTCGTGATACCCCTCATCTCACAAAAACTCTCGAAAGATTTTGAGCATAATTCCCCACAATGATCAAGCAAACATTTGATCTTACACCCTTGCTCAATTTCTATGAGGGCTTTGAACTTCTTGAATATATTGAAGGCTTCTCTTTTGGCCTTCAAAAAATATACCCAACAACTTTCTGAGTGACTGCTATAGACATTTTTGGGCACTTCAACCCCAATCACAAATGTCCATAAACTGAGGGCTCTTAAGTCCCTAAAAGGTTTGCTTCACTGCCTAAAGGAACAAGGTCAACTGATTACATCATCTCCCAGAAGTTCTCCACTGAAAACTGCTCATAAATGGTCAAAACTGGACCATATTGAAAGCTCCATGCAGAGAGTGCGATGCATATCACCTTCCCGATGTACAGGGTGCGATGCATATTGTTTTTCTCCTCTGTAGGGTGCGATGGTCGGGAATGGACAAATGGCAGGGACCAAAATGTGAGGTGGAAGATCATGGAATCTTCCAGAAGCTTCCCCTCTGACACTTCCCACTCCATTTTCGACCAGGGATGAGTAAGAGATCTTCATTCTCCAAGTGGAAGCAGGAACTACCAGAGAGAAGACACTAATCAAGATCCCAAAAGATGACTCACCTCTCTGTAATCATCTATATGTGGATCCCTCATCACAGAGATCCAGAGGCTGGAACTTTGTAATCTATAGAGAAGTGTTGTTGGTATTCTGGCGTACATTCACAGTGTTGGGTGATTTTGCTTTGCTTGAGGTGAAAGAAGGGCTTCTTAGTTGGAGGATGATGCTGGGTCAGAGTTGCTCATGGTTGCAATCCTCTTGCTACTTTTATCTGAATAAAGATATTCTTGTTTCCCTCCATATCCTGGTGTACTTTTTTATATATGCTTATATATGGTTAATGTACATCTGATCCTGCATTATTTGTGAATTTAGATCCTTGTTTCTTGTATAGTAGTATGTTGCTGTGATTCTACAGGTCCTTTTGAAGCTGAGCAGACAAAGAGCGAGCAACAAAACTATATCAAGAAGGAGAGGGAATCGAGCGCAAGACTCAAGTTGGCCCTCTTGGTTCTCCTCTCATCTATTTTCATAAAAGGAATCAATAGTAGACTTTGATTGTTTGTTTCTAAGATAGCCACACATATTAGTGGGAATAGCAACATCCGTCTGGACACTATTCCCGTATAACGTGGTGTTTTATAGTTATATGTTTTTTATTAATGTGTGTGCAATGATGTTAAGGAAGGCATGACATGATATTATGTTTATGTTCTATGTATGCACACAAATAGATGTTGAAGCATCACTAATAAAGAACTATTATTTTTTAGATTATTGTTTGATCTAATCATGATATTGAAGTTCACACACAATAAAAATTGTAGAAAAACCACAACATTTGTGAAATATGGATTGTACTTAACATTTTGGCAGGAAATAAACTAGTGGTTTATGCAGGTTGAAGGAATATCAACTGCAGGATAATCCACTGATGGGAAGCACTAGGTTGCAAAGACTTAATGTTCATGGATTTGTGGGTAAATGATATCATGATGATTGTAATAGATTATAATTATTTATTGTAGGTTTTAACCCCGTACAGAAATTACCTGCATACGAATTCTAAAACACAGAAAATAAACAATGTGAGATCATAACACATAAAACACATATACATAGAGATTTTCCCTTGGATCCCAAAAGCGGGACTACCAGCTTTATTTTTTATTATGTTCCTTTCAATGTTACAATACATATTTATACATGCCAAAGCATCCAATACCATGGACCGAAAACCATCGCGTCCAATACCATGGACCGAAAACCATCGTATCCAAAAAACATGTGCAAAAATCATGCACAAAACCATAGGTGGGTCCACCCAACCTAACACAGGGTCCAAAACCAATTTCCAGGGGACTGCCCTGGAACCCATAAAGTGGGGTTACGGGTGCCATTCAAACCCCCTATTAACTATGTCGAAAGAATATAACACAACCCAACATTTATGTTGCATTTCAGATGATATTTCTTTGTAATATTTTATGACAATTTTTTAGGAATGGACTCCCTTACAAGAAATTAAGTGAGGGGGTGAACACCCTCACTAGTGTTTAATAATAAAATCAATTGTTTGTTGGTTTTCACTCTACAGGGTTTCGAGGGTATATTGGTGTCTAATGTTGTGATTGCTTGTTGTGTTATTTTTATGTTGTTGATTTATCTCATAATGTTACATTTATATTATCAAGAATATGATTAACTGACTGAGTTAAAATAATGATGGAATTGATGCAAGGTTACATCAAGGAGTTTAAGTTAATATGATACAACAATGGTAGTTAATGGTTCTGTAAATTACTATTCCATTAATAAATATTACTTTATGTAATGATACTGGATTATCTAATGGCCATTGAAGGAATATGGAAAGTAGTTCAAAATGTTAAATGTTGGTAAATACTATAAGAGAAATTCTAACTTTGATCATTTTCATGTCAATTTACTCAGGGATGTTACAAGAAATATTCGAGCAAAATGTTGCAACACTGACATCTTTTGGGAGTCATTAAGCATAAAATAAGTTGAGATATGATGCTAGTGGGCATTAACTCAGCTATGATTGTAACCAAATTTGCAGTAGACTACATTTGACATGATATGCATGATTAATGACCCCATTGACAAATAATAAGTGATAATGTCTACCTTAAAATTGTGCTCCTCATATTTGAACATTGATTTGGAGAAGAGATAGTAAAATATCTATTATATTTATTAACAAACCGAGCACTCACAAGTGATAGTGAAGAGTAACAACCAACCCTTTGTATGCATACCCTTATACGAATGTTAATGGTGCCTTTAAAGGAAAATGATTAAGTTACAATTCCCTGTTTAGAAGAAATGAATGTATATAGTGATTATGTGTGAAACAAATGATTGCATAAAGGTGGGTTTTATCCTTGAGGAGAAAAATAGAATGTTAAAGGACATTGAAATAACCCCTTCAAATGTGTTGGCTTATAGGGGCCTGACCCAGGTTCAGAGATGATTTAGCCAAAAACATCCTGGTACTACTGGCCCTTTCGGCAACAGTCCATGGAGCGTAGACTGAGGTGTCACTCGAAGTAGTTTGGGAGGGTGCTAGAACCAGGTTTCGGCACCCTAGAGATGTCTGATGGTTTTTCGGTGGTTCGCGGTTTGACCCTGTGTGCACGTCGCTAAGTGCACCTATATGTACCCCACAACTTGCAATGTTTCTGTCATGCTGCTCTGTTCGAGGCGCGATCTGTGTTATTACCCAAGTTCCTTACTATTAACCTAATATTATCCGATTACATAACTTATTTGTATGAGCCCAATTATCCTTAACAGTGTTCAATATTCATATAAGTGTGCGCGATAAACAAAACAATATAAATGCATAGAAAATCATACAAAAACAGATACAAAATATTTAGAATCAAACTTCTCTTTATTATTCTTCTTCTTGGGTTAGAGACTCAACTTCGCCCTATGCACTCAGCTGCGAACTCTACTAGGTCTCTGTGCACTTAGCTGTAGAGCCTCTTCCTACTACTATGACCCGAGACACTTATAATTCTTGTCTATCCACTATCTTCTATACATCATCCATGCTTATCTATCTCTAATTCCATTTACAACTTAGAGCCTCGCTCTATTCATAAAATCCCATAGGCCAACATGACATTACATTACATTACTTAGGGTAGACGACCCTATGACTCAATGTATATTTAGTGCTTCACACCCGTAATTTGGAGTTTTACAACATATTTGACCAAAACTTGGGCTTTGAGCCCTAAACAATTCTATGGGGGGATTCCATGCCCAACAGGCCCCTAACACAAACATCGTGACTCGCCCTCGAGTCACTCTGTCAGCGCAGTGAACTTGGCACGAAGTCGCTCCAACTGGTCCCGAACGACCTGAATGTGCTGATCCTGCTGCTTTCTTGCTTTTGAACCCTCTCTGTCTGAATTTTGTCGTTACCTCTGTACCGACATTTGCTATGTATGTTTATAGTCCCGCGCCCTTGCCTGGCTCCTCGGGTTGCGAAGACTATGCTTTGGACGGTTAGTCAGATAGTTCCGCCCTTGTGTAGGGCTTCAAGGGACTGCCATTTACTTTGCCTGGGAAGGGTTCTCCATTTAGTTTGACTAGCTAGACCGTGCCTCCGTCCGTGACCTCCATAACCACGTATGGTCCCAGCCAGTGCATTCTAAATTTTCCCATAAATTTTTCAAACTTAGTGTCATATAGCAACACTAAGTCATTTACCTTGAAGGTGCATAGCTTGATATGGCGGTTATGCTAGGCCTGTTCACGTTGCTTTTGTACCTGCTGATGAAATCTAGCCAGAAACTGTTCTTCCTCGAGTTCTTCTAATTGCATGAGCCTTTCTTCTAGAGCTTCGCAGTCCGTCATGCCTATGAGCGCTACTATTCGCAGACTAGGTACGATGTATTCCATCGGCATGATAGCTTCCATGCCATAGACTAACCGGAAAGGTGTCTGTCCCATCAATTTCTTGCACGTTGTTTTGTAAGCCCATAGTACGACAGGTACGCGCAGGTCCTAGTCGGTTCATTGTGAATTACACACTTTGATCAACGTAGTCTCTAGTATTTTGTTGAATGCCCTTACTGTCCCATTAGCTTGTGGGTGGTACGGTGTACTTTTTTGATGATACACCTGGAACTATTTTGTGAGCACGCTGATGGTTTCATTTAGGAAATGTGTTCTGCGATCACTCATTAAGATTTTTGAACAGCCAAATCGTGTCAACACGTTTTCAAACAAAAACTTCACAGCTGTAGTGACTGTGTTGTCTTTGACTGGCTGCGATCTACCCATCGTGTCAGGTACTCCGACGTGGTGATGATGTAGTGCACGCCCATCTTTCCCTGAGGATTGATCTGTCCCACAAATTCAATTGCCCATTTTCAAACGAATACAGTGTCATTTGTGGATTTAACGACACCTTGTCTCTCCGTGATGGTATTCCAATCCTTTGACATATATCGCAGGCCTTATAGTGCACACCTGGTACAGGGCTGGCCACCATAGCCCTGCACGAAGAATCTTCTTTGTGGTCGTACATCGTGCATAGTGTCCTCCTGCAGCAACCCCGTGTGCTTCCACAAGGATCTGATCTCGTTCAAATTTAGGTATGTATCTGCGCAATATCTTATCATTGCCCATTTTGTATAGGTGCCTTGTGATGAAAGAAAAGTCTGCTGCATGCACCACCAATTCCTTTTTCTGTTGGATTGAGTACTCCTTTGCTGCAGTCTCTGTTGTTAGAAAATGGATTATATCTTAAAAGTGTCTGTCCACGATGCGCACTGCAAAAAGTTGTGCATCAGGTAGTCCCTCCTCCAAATTCGTTGGTTCCTCACTCGTCTCAATTCATGACAAGTGATTTGGTCCTGGTTCAGGTGCCCCGGTTCTACTATGATGTCAAAATCATATTCTTGGAATAGTAAGAGCCATCTCCATATGTGCCCCCCCAACACAGGCTTATTCACTAGGTATTTCAACGCGGAATGGTCAATATACATCTTGAAATGTCCTCCAAGTAAATAATGTCAGTATTTTTGGAGCACATACACAGTCGCTAACCCCTCACACTCGGTGGCGAAATAGTTCTTTTCTCCTTTGGACAATCTCTGACTTGCAAACGAGATCGGGTGATCCACGCCCTTCGCGCCCACCTGTGTGAGTACAGCTCCTAGCGCAATACATGATGCATCAACATGTACATGAAATTCCACATCCCATTTTGGGAAGACCAGGATTGGAGTGGAGGCCAGTTTCCCCTTTAGGACATCCAAACTCTTCATGCAATCATCATTCTAGCAATATGTAACATCCTTTTTCAATAGCTTTTCCATTGACACTGTTATTTGGGCAGAAATTTTGATGACCTTTCTATAGTATCTAGTGTGTCCCAAAGTAGCGTGCAGTTGTTTAACACTTCGCAGTGCTTCCAAATTTAGAATAATGGTAATCTTCACAGGGTCCATCATCAATCCTTGTTTGCAGACCACATGTCTTAGTAGGTTTCCAAAGGGAATGAGGAATGTGCACTTCTTAAGGTTCAGCGCAATCTGGTGTTAGCGAAAAGTATCCAGCATCAAGCGTAAGCTTGCTACATGGTGCTTAACTAATCCAAAGATAGTCCAATCATCCAGATAGACCTCGAAGAACTTGTGGATGTACTCTTTGAACGCAGCCACAACAATGCACGAAAATATGGCTAGAGCGTTCTTCAGTCCAAACAGAATAATGGTGTAATGGAAGCAACCCCATTCTATTGCGAAGGTCGTTTTGCTCCTGTCTTCCAGTGCGATGTTGATCTCATAGTACCCCAAGAACCCATCTGTGAATGAGCATGCTTCCTCACCGCCAACATTCTCCAGTACTTCATCTTTGAATGATGTTGGAAATTGATTGTGTACACAGGCCTCGTTGAGCTTCATGAGGTGCATGCATATTATTCTTTCACCCTTCTTCTTTTTCTCCTACACTACCATAGGACTCACCCGGTCAGATTCTTCCACTGGCTCAATAATTCTGGTTGCGAGCATTTTGTCTAATTCTTCGTGGACCTTTTCTTTATATTTCGGATTCAAGTGGTAAGGCCGCTGCTTAACTGGCTACGTGTCAGGTTTTAGGATGATCTTCATCATCCCTAAATCCCAATGATCCCTTTTAAGTCCATCATTTTGGTCGGGAAAAATTCTTTCTATTCATGGAGTAACTCAGTGACCTTATCCACTGTGGCATCGTCCCAATAATCCCCAAGCGTTGCATAGTTTGGCCCTGCCTCCGTTCCAATGTTTGCCTTCTTTGTTTTTAGCGGCGCGGTGATGTCAGGTCCTCAATCAATGGTCCTTGAACCTCACGACAGCCTTCCGTTTCTGGAATATTAATATTTCATGGGTCCTCATCATCCTCCTCAACATTTACATTAAAACACTCCAGTGTGCAGCTTAGTTGTGTCGCCCATTCTGGCTGAAGTACTTCCATGGGCTCCTGGGGTATTTTGAAGATAGCTACTTTTACTGCTTGTAGTGCATCGTCAACAGTATCCCACCAATGATCTTCAAACGTGAAAGTTAACATAAATCCCTCATGCAGGACATCCCATTTGTTCGTACCATGGTGGAGCTCCATCTCAGTATACAAATTCATGGGTATGACATCTAGGGTCTGATAGAATAAATGTACCCATTCAGGTTGTGGCTCTTCCCCATAGACCTTGGTCCATTTCGTGAGGTGTGTACGTGGGTCATCCCATCCATCATATTTGTTTACTAGCTGTATTTGTGGTTTCCCAAATCATAGGCGCATCATCCTTTTGCATCTGTGCCAGTCCTCAAAACTTCCCTAATGCATACCCCACCACCTTGCAGGTGTTGCCCGCAATGTCCATTTCAGAGCATCGGATCGCTGCTGTTCTGGTACTGCGATTTCAAATTTGTTCAGGAATTCATCCACCACTGTCAACCCATCATACCTAGACAGATCGCTAGCCTTTGTTGTCACGTAACACAGTGATCTAATCATCATGTTGCAATTAAGCATTGTTACTTCGTGCAACCGATTCTACCATCGCTCTACTTCCTCATCTGAATCCGAATTGTAGGATATTTCGCGCTCCCACGAAATCCTTCCAGCTGCAGTTGGATTCACCCAATCTTGTTCTCACATAGTTATATTATAGATGCAATTGATATCGTCATCACTATCATCGTCGTGGACTAGTTCAGTGTATGGCGCTCCTTCGGCTGGATCTAGCAGTACTACTTCGCATAGTGACTTTTTCTCAAAAATCATTTTGTGCTTCTTTAGGTTTATGACTCTGTTCATATCGGTGGTCCAGTTTATTCCTAGTAGCGTGGGATACAGATTGCTCTCATCAACAATCTCTATCACTTCAAAATCAACCTGCATGCTCGCACCTTCAATATCCATCATTACCCCTTGAAATCTTCCCATGGGCAAGAGCTTTTGTTGGTTCGCCATTCGCAACTGCATAGGAGACCATTGTAGTGCAGGTTTGCCCATGCATTACCATGTTTGTTTCACTAGTACATTCATGTCCGATCCACGATCCAGGATTACTAGATCCATTTCATACTTGCCAATTTGTGCAGTCAACCTCATTTCCTTTCCTGTGTGCAACGCATGCCTTCCAAGTTTCCGGACCACGTGCGGTTCTCTTGACCCCGTGTACCTAGTGATAGGTTCCTGTAGTCCTTTTACTGTCTTACTGTCACATAATAGTTTCATGCATTGTTGGAATTATGATGCATGTGTTGTACTTGATGGCAACCCACTCGTAGAAGAACATCTCACTTATTTATAACTAGATGAATCTACAGAAGAGATATCAGATATGACTGAATGCATGGGATGCTGGACAACTCAAAGGAATCAGATGACAGTTCTCAGTATGACAAGTTAGCTTTGACATCAAGTCCAAAGGGGGAGATTGTTGGCATTATGAGACAAGTGTTGTCCTTGATGGAAAATCACGTAGATGACAGATCATAGTGCAGTAGGTTAGTAGCAAGGAATTGATGATCGGATTACAAGAATGTCTGAAAGAGTGAATTATCCTTTATATATCTGTATGCAGTTTCAGTGAAGCGAAGGCGTGTATACATGCAGGTTCTGTGAATTAAAACAACGTATACGCAGGTTGGTCCAAACAAAGCCGCGTATACACGTAGGTTAGACATTACCAAGTCGCGTATGCGTATGCACGCACATTCATGCACGGAAAGGCGCGTACATGTGGGAGAACTTATTTTTGGTCCATAGTATTTAGTCCTTGGTACTTGAACCTATGGTTTTGGACCATGGTATTGTGAAAGGCCTAAGACTATAAAAGGAGAAGAAGATCATTATGCAAGGAGATAGAGAAAGTCTTGAATATTTGATGAAGTGTGAGATCCAGTATGTAGACATTGGGTTCATGATGCATTGCTTGATCTGAGCTAAGGAAGAATCTCACCGGTTGATGGAGAACAAGATCTAAGGATAGATCGGGATCAAATGGTTTGGAATGAATCATCTTTATATGATTTGATTATGGATAGACTAGATCTGAATTATTGATGCATGTTTTATTGTACGTATGTTATGATTTGGGTATGACTAATGTCAGAAACAACTGCAAAGTCATGATTGAATATGTATAGATGTGTACGCGGGTTGGCTTTGGCGAAAGCGTGTATATACGCGGGTTTGATTCATCGTAGTAGTGTTACATAATGAAGTATGATGTTTGAAGTTGCAGTTGGGTTCTGTAGTCTACTCTGTGTTCTAGTGATTGTGTTGTTGACAGGGTTTCAGTGTTTCAGTGATTCAGAAATTGATGATGCTAGTATTGATTATTTTGTGCTTCAATGATATTGATGGGTCCAGTATAAAAATTGGATGAAACGTGGCCTTCAGATTATAGTGTTTTGCTTCAGGAGTATCTAGTCTGAAAATGTATGAAACGTGGTACCTGGAGGAAGAAAGAGAAGGTTGTTGCCTTCTGTAGGTCGGCACCTACGTACTAGTACATCAACTAGTACAAGAGCTAAGGGGGTTGTAGCTCCCTTCAGGAGAGTCTGGAGAATGAGAGAAGGTTGTAGCCTTCTGCAGGTAGAAGCATGCGTACAGGTATAAGACTGCACTAGTACAGAACTATTGTAAAAGAAGTTTCTTATTAAAAGAAGATAGAGACGACTTGTAGCAGGTGGTTTTCACCCACATTGGGTTTCCACCTTATATCATGGTGTTCATGTGTGCTTCTTGTGTGTGATGATCTGTTTTGTTTTACAGCACCTGCTTACTATACATATGGTTAAAGAAGTTATGATGCACTAACTAAATATCAAAATTTAATGGATTAATTGAATCATAAGTATTCTGGATATACGTTAGTTGCATTAGACACAGTTGCGTATACACGCAGGTTTCTTATTCTTGAAGTAGCATATATGTATCTAAGTATGGAAATGAAAAAGTTTTATTGATTTGATAATACTGATTCACCCCCCCTCTCAGTATTATTTCTAGCAATTGGTATCAGAGCAGGTCCTTTGGTAGAAGCTTGATCGCTTGAAGGACATCCGTGGAACTATGGGAAAGAAGCTTAAGAAGAAAGCACCTAAGAAGAAGAAGACATCTTAGAAGAACTATGACAGTGGGTGTATGGATTGGGGAATATGTGGAAGAAGCACATCAGGTTCAGAATCAGTTCAGAATGAAGATGAACAAGATCTATCAGGTATGAATTTGTTATCCTCTGGTGATACATCTATTTATCCTCTTAAAGATGATTAAAGTGATAGCGAAACAACTGAATTTGCGCTTATGGGTGAGCAAGAAAGATATCAAATAGAGGCAGAATTTAAAAGGCTTACAGAAAAAATTAGAGATCAACAAGATCTGTTGAACAAGAATGAATGTGCCTTCAAAGAAGAATCTACCAAACTAAAAGCTCAACTAGAGGAAGGAAACAAGGTAAGGAAGCTATTCAAGGAAAAATGTCAAAAGTTGCAGGATGAAGTGACATCATTAAGAAATGAAGTAAATGAAAGAAGCACAACAATAAAGAAACTCAAAGATAGATCCAGTTACTATGAAATGCTTGAAGCTACGATCCTCTCGCTATAGGAAGATCTTGAAGAATCAAAGAAGAAGAATAAAGAACTACTCCAAGCTCTTGAAAAACAAGAAAATGGAGTTCTTGAACTAAGACATCAGTTAGAAGAAGAAAGAAAAGCTGAAGAAAACATGAAGAAGCAACATTGTGAAAGGGAAGAGCAACTTCAGGTTGAGGTAAATATTCTAAATGATAAATTAGAAGAGAAGGGTAAGCTCTTACGGTTTCAAGATAGTACTAAGATCTTGGATGATATTCTTAGTAGTCAAAGGTTTACTGCTATCAAAACTGGTCTTGGTTTTCATGGATCTGTTGAAGGAGAATATAGTTCAAAAATTAAGACAAGGGACTCCAATGCAAAATCTGAAATGCTCAACAAGGAAATGAGAGTTCAATCCCATCAATAGCCAAGGAAAGAAATTCTTCAAAGAAAATATTTTACTCATCCGATGAATAATGTTGAATGTTATGTATGTCATAATCTTGGACATGTTGCAGCCAGATGTAGAAGAAGAATGGTTCAAGATCATCACACAGAAAGATCATCACATTTCAGGTACTTTCAGGAATATTGTTTTTCTTGCAATATGTTTGGTCACAAAGCTGTTGATTGGTACAGAAGGAATATGAAACATGTAAGATGTTATGCATGTAACAAGCTTGGACATATAGGAAAGGATTGCAGGAACAAAGTACGGGCACCACACCAAAAGGAGAAAACATCATCACACTTGAAGATATGGAAGAAGAAGGTAGTCCAGTCAGGAAGATGTGGCACAACACCATATACAGACATAATAGACTCAGGGGAAGCTGAAAGTGTAAAACTTCAGTGTCCTAAATCTCATATGCAAGTTACATAAAAGGAATTCACGTATACATGAGTTTCACGCTGCACAGTCGCGTATATGTCAGTCTGAGGAAAAGCAGTAGGGACAGGCTCAGAAAAAGGGTCTGATATGATTAAGTCCATTATTTGTTCTATTTGATAATGGTTACAATCTACTGATGATGTGAGGAAATGTCTTGATACTTGTATGATGTTTAGAAGTGTTTTTGATCCTAACTTGATGATGATAATGCCTTGATAGTTCATGCTAATATATGCATGATCAGATCTGATAGTAAACAAGATGGCACAGGTTCAGGGGGAGCATATGCTGCATTGTTGGCATTATGATTTGTGTTTGATTCTCTGATGATGCATGTATGGTGCTTACATGGTGATCTTCATATGGATAAGGAGAAGTACAAAGCTTGATGATGAGTCACTCATATGCTGCTGTCGTCATATGCATAAAGATCATATAATACAGTTATGATGCATGATTCCTATAATTTCTTGGCACTCATATGGATGAGGATTGTTGCTGTTAATGGTATCAAGAAGTCTTGTCTTAAGCTCTAGATATATAGTGCTGGATACATGGAGTTGCATTGTTGGATATATGATGATGATGATTTCTTACCCATATGATGATAGGTTGATACTTACATATGTTGATTGATGCAGATGTTCCCATGTGATGATATTTTGATCATGTAGATCTTGATGTTGATGAAATGGCTATGATGTTTTTCACATATGATATAATGTGAATGATTCTGTATGTCATATGCAGAATTCTTTTCAAAAGGATGAGTTGATATCATGCCTGGTTATAGGACATTTACAGGTTACTGATCTGGAAGTGGTTGTATACCTGAGTTTCATAAGGAGGATCCACGTATATACACATGTTGTTGTGGATACAGTCGTGTATATGATGATTTGAAGGAAATCAATGGGCCAAAATCAGGATGAGAAGAGTTTGACAGAGACCATTTGGCACAGATGGAATAGGTATAGAGGGAGAACATGATTGCTGGTCTAGATGCTATTAGCAGATGCTTATGGAGCAGATCATACATTGTGCTGATGACTCTTATGGTCTTATTTAGATGTTTGGTCTCATGTAAAGGTCATATCAAGGCTCATCATGGAATAGTGTGTCTCTATCTATTGTAGTCATTTGATGAAATCTCCTCTGATGTAATTTGTACCCCCTCTATGCATAGGAAGGATGATGAAATATTTCAGTCATGTATTTATTTTATTATCAAGTTCATGTAACAACCTATGTTGGTTTCCCCACTATGCCTGGGATGGATGATGTTATACTCTTATGTTATCATGTGTAAACCTTGATGTATCCCCACTTGGTTGGGTAGATGAGTCAATTCCCACTTGGTTGGGAGATGAATGTATGTATGAGTCCATAGTAATAGGAAGGTCAATTATGATAGAGTCATGTTCTTCTTGTAGAACATTTTTTTTACAAACCTTGCTTACAGTCAGGGGGAGCATGAACAACACTCTTCAGCTGAACAGAGTTTTCAGCATGTACTCAGAAGGAGCATGGACACATTGGTACACCTTGGCATATACAAAGGGGGAGCTCATTCAGAGATTTTAGTTGGTACTCAGGGGGAGCATGGTCAGTAGAATGATTATCAAGGAAAGAGATTATCTTGGTCTGCCCTTTGCCCTTGATGTCAAAGGGGGAGAGTGACTTGGTGTTGTTGCCATCAAGTCCAAAGGGGGAGATTGTTGGCATTATGATGCATGTGTTGTACTTGATGGCAACCCGCTCATAGAAGACCATATCACTTATTTATAACTAGATGAATCTACAGAAGAGATATTAGATATCACTGAATGCATGGGATGCCAGACAACTCAAAGGAATCAGATGACAGTTCTCAGTATGAAAAGTTAGCTTTGCCATCAAGTCCAAAGGGGGAGATTGTTGGCATTATGAGACAAGTGTTGTCCTTGATGGCAAATCACACAGATGACCGATCATAGTGCAGTAGGTCAGTAGCAAGGAAGCGATGATCAGACTACAAGAATGTTTGAAAGAGTGAATTATCCTTTATAGATATGTACGCAGTTTCAATGAAGCGAAGGCGCGTATACATGCAAGTTATGTGAATGAAAACAACGTATATGCAGGTTGGTAGAAACAAATCCATATATACACGCAAGTTAGACATTACCAAGTCGCGTATGCGTATGCATGCACATTCATGCACGGAAAGACGCGTACGTGTGGGAGAACTTATTTTTGGTCCATGGTATTTAGTCCTTGGTACTTGAACCTATGGTTTTGGACCATGGTATCTTGTCAGAAGTGATGATCCCTAGTATTTGGTCCATGGTATTGATTTGTTATGGTTTTGGACCGTGGTATTGTGAGAGGCCTAAGACTATAAAATGAGAAGAAGATCATTATGCAAGGAGATAGAGAAAGTCTTGAATATCTGATGAAGTGTGAGATCCAGTATGTAGACAATGGGTTCATGATGCATTTCTTGATCTGAGCTAAGGAGGAATCTCACCGGTTGATGGAGAACAAGATCTAAGGATAGATCGGGATCAAATGGTTTGGAATGAATCATCTTTATATGATTTGATTATGGATAGACTAGATCTGAATTATTGATGCATGTTTTATTGTACGCATGTTATGATCTGGGTATGACTAATGTCTGAAATAGCCACAAAGTCATGATTGAATATGTATATATCTGTACGCGGGTTGGATTTGGCAAAAACGTGTATATACATGAGTTTGATTCATCGTAGTAGCATATACATAATGAAGTATGATGTCTGAAGTTGCAGTTGGGTTCTGTAGTTTGCGTTGTGTTCTGGTGACTGTGTTGTTGACAGGGTTTCAGTGTTTCAGTGATTCAGAAATTGATGATGCTAGTATTGATTGTTTTGTGCTTCAATGATATTGATGGGTCCAGTATGAAAATTAGATGAAACATGGCCTTTAGATTATAGTGTTGTGCTTTAGGAGTATCTAGTCTGAAAATGTATGAAACGTGGTACCTGGAGGAAGAAAGAGAAGGCTGTTGCCTTCTGTTGGTCGACACCTACGTACTAGTACATCAGCTAGTACAAGAGATAAGGTGGTTGTAGCTCCCTTCTAGAAGAGTCTGGAGAACGCGAGAAGGTTGTAGCCTTCTGCAGGTAGAATCCTGCGTACTGGTATAAGACTGCACTAGTACAAAACTATTGTAAAAGAAGTTTCTTATTAAAAGAAGATAGAGATGACTTGCAGTAGGTGGTTTCACCCACATTGGGTTTCCACCTTATATCATGGTGTTCATGTGTGCTTCTTGTGTGTGATGATTTGTTCTGTTTTACTGCACCTGCTTACTATACATATGGTTAAAGAAGTTCTGAT